>PVKS010033208.1:0-21908 GCA_004027875.1 Aplodontia rufa
ACGTGCACTAGAAGAGAACACATACTAGTAGCCTTTATGCTTTTGGCATTGAATTCTGTGTGCTGAGAAATAATAAAATCACTGGGACCCCAAGAATGAATTATGATTTTCAAGCCTAGAATTCTAAGTCTTCAGAAGACAGAGACCTAAAGAAACTTTAAAGAGAAGCAAGCACTCATTATCCTTTTTCCTCTGCTTCCAATTAAACCCTAAATAATGATAGTGCTGAGATGGGTGTCTAAATGGGCATTGGCAGTTCCTACCAATATGCATTTATATAAACTGCTTCACCTCATCAAGACAATGGCAAATCATCTTCCTTTATAACAGTGGTTCAACATAGCATTGCTGAATTGTTTAGTTAGGTTAGTGTTATATATTTCACGTTATTGACTAGTTTAGGAAGCACTGTCAAATAGATTCTGTATTAGCTTTCTGTTACTATAATCAAACACCTATGAAAATTAATTTACAAAGAAGAAATGTTTATTTGGGCTCATAGTTTTGAAGGTTCTGTTCCATAACTTTGGGCTTCTAAAGAAATAGCCCATCATGGTGAGAGTGCATGGCAGAGCAAACCACTCACCTCGTGAACCAGGAAACAAAAGAGAAGAAGAGGAAGAGACCGGGTAACACAATCGTCTTTGAGGGCATGCCTCCAGTGACCTCTATAGGTCCCACCTCTTAAGATCCCATCAGCTTCCAACAGCACACCCCTGGGAACCACCTCTTTAATACAATAACCTTTGAGGGACACTGCTCCAAGCCATAGCATTCCACCTGTCCCCAAAGATTTCACAATGCAAAATGTCCTTTCCAACTGTTCTAGTATTGCTCAGAAGTTAAGTCCAAATTCTCCTTTGAGACTCAAGGCAAAATCAACTGTGAGCCTCTGTGAGATTTTAAAGCAAATAGCCAGGCATGGTGGCACTTACCCGTTATCCCAGTGACTTGGAAGGCTGAGGTAGGAAGAGCACAAGTTCAAGGCCAGCCTTAGCAATCTAGTGAGGTTCTAAGCAACTTAGCAAAACCCTGTCTTAAATTTTTTGAAAAAGGGCTCATATTTAAAAAAAAAAAAAAAAGCTGGACCAGACACAGTGACACACGTCTGTAATCCCAGTGGCTCAGGAGTCTGAGGTAAGAGAATCACAATTTCAAAGTCAGGCTCAGCAACTTCATGAGGCCTTAAGCAGCTTAGCAAGACCCTGTCCCAAAATAAAAAATAAACACAGATTGAGGATAAGACTGAGTGATTAAACTCCCCTGTGTTCAAGATTATTACCAAAAGGGCAGGGGGAGGGGAACTGTGGATGTAGCTCTATGGTAAAGTGCTCTTGTGTTCAATCCCCAGTACCAAAAAATTGAAATTTAAATTTAAAAAAGGAACAAAAATGTTATATACTTCCAAGATATAGCAGTGACAGAGTTTCCCATCCCAAAAGGGAGGAATAGGAAAACAGAAAAGTGGGATTGGCTCAACCCAACAGGGAAAATACTAAATCCTAAATCTCCATGTCTTCATCTGGCATCCCGGGCACACTGTGCCATTGTGTGGGCTCCCAAGGGTTTGGGCATCCCTGCTCTTAAGGCTTCACTGGTCACCGCCTACATGGCCTCTCTCTCGGGTAGGTTTTGCACACTGCCTGTGGCTTTCCTGGGAAGTCTTGCATGTTCCTGGCACTTCTATCCTCCTGCCACCTCCACTGTAACTTTAGCTTCATTCCCCTGCTGCATAGCACATCACATCATCCTGCCAAGGGCAGGAATCCTCACCCTATAACACTGCCTCGCTTTCTAGACATTCCCTTGAAATCCAAGAGGAAGTTGCCATGACCCGTAACTCTTTTTTTATGTTTGTTTGTTTGTAACTGGGGATTGAACCCCAGTAAGAATGGTTATTAATAAAAAGACGAAAGATAACAAGTGCAGGTGAGGATGTGGAGAGAAACTCTTTATCTGAATTTGATGACACTTTTATTTATCCCTCTGGAGTTGTTTTGAGGTCTAAATGAAGTAATCATAGAATCGATAGCATAGTGCCTGGCACGTAACTGGTGTTTAATAAATATTAACTAATACAAAAAAAAAGATATGGAAACATCCTAAGCACCCATCAAAGGACTCATGGAAAAAGCAAACGTGCCACACATACATAGTGGAGGACTCCTTGGCCATGAAAAGAATGAAATACTGCTATTTGTAACAACATGGAGAGAGCTAGAGGTCATTGTGTTAAGAGAAACAAGCCAGGCATAGAAAGACAAGTACCATACGATCTCACTCTAAGTTGATTTCATTGAAATTGAAAGTAGAATGGTGGTAACCAAGGCTGGGAAGCGGGCAGAGGAGGACGGAGGAAGAGCTCATTAATGGTACTAAGTTACAATTAGATAGGTAAAAAAATTCTGGTGTACTTTTGCACAGTAATATGACTATAGATAATAATAATGTACTCTACATTTCAGAAATTCAGAAGAAAGGAATTTAAATGTTTTCACAATAAATAAATGATAAATATTTGAAGAGACAAACATGTTTAACCTCATTTAAATATTGTACAGTGTACACATGAATCAGAACATCACGTGGGCTATCCCACTCCCGGGTATTTTCCCAAAAGATGTAAAATTGGCATCTACCGCGACACAGCCACATCAGTGTTTATAGCAGCACAATTCACAATAGCCAGTTATAGAATCAACCCAGATGCCCATCATTAGATGAATGGATTAAGAAATTGTGGTATGTAGAACATTGGAGTTCTACTCAGCTATTAAAAAGAATGAAATTATGGCCTTTGCGGTAAATGGACGAAAATGGAGAATATTATGCTAAATGAAATTAGCTAAACTCAGAAACTCAAAGATCGAGTGTTTTCTCTCATATGTGGAAGCTAAAGTAAAATAAAGGAAAGGAAGGATAAGATTACATAAAGAACCATTCATATACAAATTAATAGATGAGCTAAAGGAAGTCTAGTAGAGCAGAGGAAAAAGAAGGGGAGAGAGGAGGAAGAATGGGAGAGAAAAGGGGAAAGGAAAAAGGGGAGATAAAAAAATTAAAGTATATTTTGCACCTACCTCTAAGATACTAAATAGTTCTCACTCAATCAATAAAAGTCAGAAAAGTTGGGGCTGGAGCGGTGGATCGGCAGTTGCCCAGCGGGCACAGGTTCAGACCCCAGCACCCACGTGCACGGCTGGGTGTCAGAGCGACGAGGGCCATGTGGAAAGCTCGATAAAGTTGATTCTCTCTGTGCCTCTGTCTCTCTCAGTGTCCTTCTCTCTTTAAGGGAAAAGAAAAAAATCAGAAAAGTAAAAAAAAATAATATTGATAATCAAAGGGAGATGAGTAGAGGAAAGGGATCAGGGGTGGGAGAATGTGAAGGAGGGGGAGTGTTTGAAAATGATATTAGCCAAATTATATTGTTTTATCGTGTGCATGTATGAATATGTAACAACAAATTCCATCATTATGCACAACCATAATGCACTAATAAAAAATGTGAGAAAAGAATTTTTTTAAAAATCACATGGTACTCCATTAATGTATATAGTTTTAATGTTTTACATATTAATTAGAAAATACAAATCTTAAATTTTAAAAAATAATAAGAAATGAAATGTTAAATGTTTACTCCATAAAATATTTCCAGAAAATATACATATATTTCAATATAAATATTTCATGTTGGAGGACTTCTAATCACTAAGGGAACAGCAATTATCCTAGCACTGGATCATCTTTGTCCTCCACTGCTCATTTTGTTCTGTTTTTATTTTTATCTCTTTTGTTAGTCATTGCTTAAACACTAGTCAAGTTTTAATTTATTTATGACAAGCCTGTGTATTAGTTGGCTTTCTGTCCCTGTAAAAATAAAAAAAAAAATGAGAAAAATCAATTTTAAAAAGGAAAAGAAATTTTTTTTTTAAAGAAAGAAAAAGAGAGAGAGAGAGAATCAATTTTTTTTTAGTTTTTCACGTGGCTTTCATTGCTCTGAGACTACGTTGTGTACGTGGTGCTGGGTTTTGAACTCGTGTACTTGCGAATGCCAGGCAAGCTCTGTAACTGCTGAGCCACCGCTCCAGCCCAGAAAAAGTTTATTTTGGCTCATGCTTTCAGAAGTTTCTGTGCAAGGTCAATTGGCCCTGATGCGTTTGGGCCTCTGGCAAGGCAGGACTTGATAGCATGAGTGAAGTTCCTCAATTCCCCGAGGCTAGGGAGCAGAAAGGGAGAGGGAAGAGGACCAGCACCCTAGGGCCCCCTGCAACAGTCTGTCCCCCCGCAACCTAACTTCCTTACATGAGGCCTCACTCTTTTTCTTTTTTTAAGAGAAAGAGGGACTGTGAGAGAGAGAAAGAGAAAATCAATTTTATTTAGTTTTTCATGTGACTTTCACTGCTCCGACACTTCATCGTGTTCAATGGTGCTGGGGTTCAAACCCTCATCTTCACGCATGGCAGGCAAGCGCTGTAACCACTGAGCCATTGCTCCAGCCCTAGGCCTCTTTTTAAAGGTCCTACCATCTCCCGATAGCACCACCCTGTGATAGGGAACGGAGAGACATGATGGGAACTTGAGGTTAAGGGAATAATTCCATAAAATGGGCCCACTGTGCTAACCCCCTCATGCTGCTGTCCTGCCTGGCTTAAGTTTACAAGATATGTTACATTTCTCACCAAACTATCTGTTCTCTGCAGGGGAATGCAGGCTCAAAATGCCAATGATAAGAACACCACAAATTACCTAAAGGGGAGCTTCTGTGATCCTTACACCTACCAGAATCTGAAGCTCAGGATAACTCCCCCTAACTATAAAATGCAAGAATAGATCCCAATTAGAACTAGTCAGCATTGGCCAAAGTGACCTAGAGTTATCAGTGGGGACTTGAAAGTGTGATGTCATCCTGCTGTCAGTCAAAAGTCAATAGGTGGGGGCTAGAGTGTTGGCTCAGCGGTTGGAGCACTTGCCTGGCATGCTCAAGGATCAGCACCACATACAGAATTAAGTGTCAGAGAAAGGAAGGCCAATGAAAAAAATAAATAAAATTGATTCTCTCTCTCTCTCTCTCTTTAAAAAAGAAAAAGAAAAGTTAGAGGTGGACCCAGGCACACCTCTCTGGAAACTTCCCTGGGACACCCAATAAAACTGGCGGGCAGCATCAACAGATGAGTGGATTAAGAAGTTGTGGTATGTATATACACAATGGAGTTCCACTCGGCCACTAAAAACAATGAAATTATGGCATTTGCTGGAAAGTGGATGGAAATGGAGAATATCAGAATATCGTGCTAAGTGAAATGAGCCGAACTTGGAAACTCAGAGGTGGAATGTTTTCTTTTATATGCGGAAACTAGAGTAAAACAAAGGAAAGGGGGAGGGACGGATAAAAGAACCAATCAAATAGAAATTAACAGAGGAGCTACAGGAAGCTTAGTGGAGCAGAGGAAGAAAACTCAGGGGAAGCAGGGTGGGAGGGAGATGGGGAACCATGAACCACAATCGAATTCCATGTGTGTATTGAGTTTGTCTGGATGAACACAGCTACCATGCATGATCATGAAGCTCTCATGAAAGAGAGAGAGAGAGGAGGGCAGAAGAGGCCCCCTGTCCCTCTCTGCTCTGAGACCACCGCTTCCCTCTGGAGCGGCCCCTTTCGCCTTTCCTATTCCTTCTAATAAACTTGTGTTTGTTACTTTGAGCAACGTCTCTGAAATCTTTCTGGCCTGATTCCAAGAATCAGGGTGAAGGAGGCCTTCACACTGCCTCAGGTTCACAGGAGGCACCAGCCCGGTAATAATAAGAAAGACTTGAAAGAATGTGTTACCTTGGGTTGGGGGAGGGAAATGGCCACTTCCATCATCTCCAATCTTTCCGGTGAGGATCAAAGCAGAAGGATCTTGATTGTGAAGTAAAGGAAGGTACTCATAAAACACCTGCCGGAAGCCATGTGCAGTAGGCACACAAACTATCCTCATGCATTCTGCCTCCTTGTGATGCAGGGGTTTTTGAGATGAGGCCGGATTCTCTGCTCCCATTGGCACATGGAGTCTGGGCCACTACAGATTCCAGCAGCCAAAATAGCCCGCTTCTAGTGTTTGCAGCCATTCTCAGTTAAAACTAGAAATTTGGGCTGGCTGCAGGTGTCTGAGGCCTAAATAGTGTTTGCAGCTCTCCTGCTAAAAGCTGGGTGTCGCAGCTCTTTGGTGTGGTGGAAATTCACCTTGGGAGTTCAGCCCCAGTCTTCTGGGTTCTTTCTTGTCTCATGAATTTGAAGAATAAAATCCACAGACAACCATGGAAAGGGGAGTAAAAGGAGTAGGATTTATTTAGGAAGAAGAGCAGAGACTCCACAAGGCAGAGGGGCACCTGGAAGCAGGACACCCTCTAATGAAGGTTAGGCCAGGGGTTATATTGATTTGGGGGTGTGACCGTAATTAACATTCTTGCAAAGCAGGCATTGAGAAATGCATCCACATCATTGGTTGAAATCTATGCAAAGCAGACATGGAAACTAAGCACCAAAGTCATTGGTTAAAATCTGTGCAAAACAGGTAGAAATTCTTTCCAAGTTCCCATCTGTGGCCACCCCCATTTGTTAGTTTTCCTGCCTCAGGGACAAAGGAGTTGCTCCCACAGGTGAGCCTCATGCTCATTTGCATATGAAGGCCCTGAGTCTGCCCTGTCAATCACTCTTTACCAGCTAGCTCTTAGCTGGGCACCCTTTGTCCTAACTACCTGCCATTTCACTGTCTCTCCTAAAACTGTCTCTTATAGACTCAACGCTCCACGTTATCCTGGTCTGCTGCTGCTGCTGAGAAATCCTCTCCACTGGGTCCTCCAACTGCTTATATATAAGAACTTCTGGCCTCCATGTAAGACAAAAAAAAAAACTTACGTCCAGGCCTTTTTCAAGCTAAACAAACAAAAAAGATTTTAATGGAAAAGAAAATGAAAGTTTTTCATAGTTTCACATTATTTTTGAAAAACACTGTGAAGACATATAAGCTTCTTTGCTTGTTACAGTGCTTCACAGCATCCAGGAGATGGCAGCATTGCTAAGGCATTTAGAAACCAAACATTAAAAATGTTTCTCACAAAAATTACTGATAGATCATAAGCTTTGTAAGTGGAAATTACTTGATCCTAAATAACTAAATGAAATGCAGGAATATTAAGTTATTGTCAGGTAATACTAGCGCTCTGTGACGAGGTTAGTCAAGAGTACATATATCCGGGGCTGGAGCGGTGGCTCAGTGGTTTCGGTGCTTGCCTGGCGAGCACGAGGACCCGGGTTCAAACCCCAGCACCATGTACACAGCTAAGTGTTGGAGCAACTAAGGCCATGTGAAAAACTAAATAAAGTTGTTTCTCTTTCTCTGTCTCTCTCATTGTCCCTCTCTCTTTAAAAAAAAAAAAAGTACACATATCCCAGCACTTACCTCATAATGTACTTAACGCAAAAAGAAATTTAGCACCTATAAATACGTAGTTATATAACGACTATAAAATTGGAGTAAATCATAGAGTTTTAATATCTTCTGTTGCAAATACGTAAGACATTGTCTATGATTTATTTGTATTCAAAAGCAAGTTGAATAACTAGACGCAACAATTCACAAATGAAATACAAAATTGCATATTTCAACAGTTACTAATCAAAATCTGGACATCAGCATATCAGCTACAAGGAAAACAAATTAATCTGCTTTTAAATGTCATTTCTAAGCTGTCTTTTTTTCTTTTTCTTTCTTTTTTTTTTTCTTTTTTCTTTTTTGAACTGAGGATTGAAACTAGGGCACTCTTCCACAGAGCTACATCCCTATCCCTTTTTATTTTGAGACAGGGTCTCACTAAACTGCTGAGGCTGACCTTGAGCTTCCTGTTCCCCTGCCTCACGGTTAGACTGGCATGACAGGTGTGTGCCACCACACCTGGCTGCTAAACTACTTTAATCATATCCAATATTCAAACTTGTAAAATTTTAAAGATGTACATAGATATTGTCAATATTCTAGGCCCAAATATTAGCTAAGAACAGAGGGTAAAATATTTTTAAAAGAAGAAGAAGAAATAAAGAAAGAAAAAAGAAAAAGAAAAAAACCATTCTAGCCCTCTAAGTTCTCATCCTGACCAGGAGACCGATAAACTCAATGTATTGGAATACGACTGAATCATGCGTAGTAACGCAAGTGCTGTGTAACTGGGAGAGCCAGCTTGCCTAACTCCACCTTCGGAGTCATGGAAGGCTTCACCCAACAAGAAGAACTTACTAGAGAGTTTGAGATGAGCAGGTGTTTACCAAATGACCACAGGGAAAAGTTCACTCAGTGAAAAAGAAGAGCGCAGAAAGGGTAGGCAGGCGTGAAATAGCAATAGCAGGCCCCATCCCCAAGCTGACCAGAGGCCCCTTGAACCCTGGGAGAGATTCTGCAAAGTCTGAAAACAGTTTTGGTTGTCACAACTGGAGGAGTGATAATGGCAGCTGGTGGGTGGTGGCCAGGGAAGCAGCTAGCGTTCTACAAGTTCTGCAACGCAGACATCTTCCCAAGACAAATAAATTACCTGAACCAAAACAGTGTCACTGTAAGAAAAAGCTCTAACCTCGAAGTGCAGGTATCAGAATGACAAGTCACAGGGAGAGACAGGAAACAGGAACAAAATTAGGGAAACCTCACCGCACCCACCCACCCCAAAAAAGTGGGGAGGGAGCTTAGATTTTATCCTAAATGTGAAAGAAAGCCTGGACATGATCAGATTTTTCACAGTAGAAAAATCACTGTGGCTGCAGGGAGAGAACAGAGAACGATCGCTGAGTTGAGAAATGACCAAAAGAAAAAAATGGTGTTTCAACAACATCACTTGTTTTCTTTATCAAGGGAAATATCTTCAGAACGAAAGCATGGAAGAAAGACTGGCAAAAGGAAATTGAAACCCAAGATTGATGGCAAGATTGTAAGAGTGCAAGCAGCCGCTCTAATGATTTGAAGATTTTCAATTATAAATTAAAACGCCACAACTAGGGCTGTTGCGGTGGCTCCACTTGCCTGGCATGCACGAGGACGCAGGTTCAAACCCCAGCACCACGTACACCATGAAGTGTCGGAGCAACGAAAGCCACGTGAAAAACTAAATAAAATGGATTCTCTCTTTCTCATGGTCCCTCTTTCTTTTAAAAAAAAAAATGCCACAACTCCACCTCATTTCCTGAACCCTGCCTCTCACTGGCCAGCACTTTGTCCCCTCCCTCAAGCTTGCCCTGCTGCCTCATTTGGCTCGGTACCATTCTTTACCTATCCTACTAGACTGGCAACCCAGATTTAACTTGCTCTTCCAGTTTGGGATTGGAAAATACCCACTGGCCCTTGTGCAAGGAGGAGGTTTAGAGTCGCCCCACCCCTTAGCCTCAAGCAGAGCCAAGCTAACCCCTTCAGGGTGGAGGTGAGAGGGGAGCGGAGGGCTTGACAAATTACCTTCTAGATCTTTTTATAAAGGGAAGTTATATTTTCTTCTTCTCAGTTTGGCTCTTCTTTCTTCTTCCCTTCCTACCCATATCAGCACCTCTACCACACACCCCTGTCAACATACCTGTTGAATTTTCTCCATGCTCATTGTTATGGGTCAGACATGAGGTGTACCCCAGAAGTTCAAGTGGGAGACAATGCAAGAAAGCTCACAGGTGAGATGATTGGGTTAGGAAAACCCTCCTGGAATCAGTGTGTTAATCCCTTGATAGGGATTAATTGGGTGGTAACTGTAGGTAGGTAGGGTGTGGCTGGAGGAGGTACCTTTGGGGGTATATATTTTGCCCTTATTGATCAGACCTCTCTGATCCCTGGCGCCATGTCCTCTGTCACTTTCCTCTACCATACTCTGCAGTCATGACGTTCTGCTACATCTTGGTCCCAGCGCAATGGAGCCAACCATCTATGGACAGAGACAACTGAAACTGTGAGCCCCAAACTAAATTTTTCCTCCTCTAAAATTGTTCTTGTCATGTCTTTTGGTCACAGCAGTGAAAAAGCTGACAAAAACACCTATGCAGACTATTTAAGTAAATAAGAGAACACGAAGCAAGGTATGGGGTGCAGCTCAGGGGTAGCACACTTGCCTACAGTGTGTAAAACCCTGGTTAGATCCCCAGAACCACAAAACAAAACGAAGACAAACAAATAAAAACTAAGCAAAGGGCTGGTGAGGTGGCTCAGCCGTTATAGCGCTTGCTTGGCATGCGCTAGTACACAAGTTCAAACCCCAGCACCACGTACACAACGAAATAGGTCTCATGAAAAACTAAATAAAAATTATTTCTCTCTTTCTGTCTCTCTCTCTCTCACTGTCCCTCTCTCTAAAAACTAAGCAAAGTAAAAAACATAGGGAGGATACCCCAGCTTTCTTCTCCCCTCCCCTGCCCCTGTCTCCCTTGGCTTCTCCCCACTAGCTAGACCCAGTTGGAAATCTATAGATCAAGGAAGCTCATGGGTGCAGACCATGTAGGTCAGCCTCTGACTCCTAGGACACAAAGCTAGCAAGGGAAGAGGACTTTGAATCTGGAGGAAAAAAAGAAAACAAAATGACCACAACCTTTTTTCCGATCACAATACTTGTGTTCCATCATATGATTTCATAAAGCATAACAACTACCTTGAAGTGTGTGCTTCTCCTTCTAAAAACTATTTTCTATTTCTATTATATACACGTTATCTACAAGTTTATAAGCTGTTATGTTGATAAATTTTACATGAATTTATGCACTATGAATTTTTCTGCTTTTCCACTTTTACTTCATTATGTATTTTTCAGATTTATCATGTTATACCTATAGCTCCAGTCCCTCATTTTCAATCTACAAAATGGAAAAAGGAGAGAGTATATAATCTCTTTGTAAAAATCACTATAGTAATGTCTAACCGTTCACAGATTTTCACTATTAAAACAAGACTGTAAACCAGGCACAGTGGTGCACCCCTGTAATCTCAGTGGTTCGGGAGGCTGAGGCAGGAGGATTACAAGCTCAAAGCCAGCCTCAGCAACTTAGCCAGGCTCTATGTAATTTAGTGAGACCCTGTCTCCAAATTTAAAAAAATAAAATAAAAAAGGGCTGGGGATATGGCTCAATGGTTAAATGCCACTGGGTTCGATGCCCACAATAACAAAAAAACCCTTAAAATAAAAAATAAATGAGAGGGGCTGGAGAGGTGGCTCCGTGGTTGCGGCGCTTGCCTGGCATGCAAAAGTACATGAGTTCGAACCCCAGCACCACGTACACAACGAAGTCTCGGAGCAACGAAGGCCATGTGAAAAACTAAATAAAAATGTATTCTCTCTGGCTCTCTCTCTCTCACTGTCCCCTCTTTCTTTAAATAAGTAAGTAAGTAAGTAAGTAAATAAATAAAATAAATGAGACTATAGGGGCTGGAGAAGTGGTTCTTTAGCTATAGTGCTTCCCTGGCATGCACGAGGATGCAGCTTCAAATGCCAGCACTATATACATGACCAAGTGTTGGAGCAATGAAAGCAACATGAAAAGCTAAGCAAAATTGATTCTTTTTCTCTTTCTCTCTCTCTGCTTGTCCCTCTCTCTTTAAAAATAAAAATAAAAATAAAAATAAAAAAGATTGTGATGAACTTTCTTGCAAACACCTGCTTATGCATATGTGTAAGAATCTATCTATGGTTTGGAAAGACTAGAATAGCAGGGACTCTTAGCCTGAGTCTTCTAGAACATACGCCTGAGGGAAGGATTAACGTATTGACATTATTCAGGAGGCGCAAGCTTAGGGTAGCAAAAAAAAAAAAAAGAGAGAGAACTGAGGCTAGAAAGTATGCAAAGCAATATAACGCATCACATTATCATGATGGCCACTGGCTCACCACAAGCCACAGAAAGGTAGTGTGCTACTCGGAAATAAGTTCACACAATGTGCAAATAATTTATGTCTTAATAAGAAAGCACATCACAGTACAGTCCACAGAATGCAAAAGGGAGAGAGTATTTTTGCCATTTCTCTTCCCCTCAGTCTCTTCAAATGGCTCAAAGTTCACCCCAAGGAAAGCTGAATTCCTTTTCAAGCTTACATTTCAGGGTTGCGTCATCTGGCTTCTTAACGGTCACTCTGGTAGCCAAATCCCATTTGTTGTGGTTTGGATGTGAGATGTCCCCCAAAATTTCATGTGTGAAACAACGCAAGAAGGCTTAGAGGTGAAATGATTGGGTTATGACCTCCTTAACCCAATCAGTGGATTAATCTCTTGATCGGGATTAACTGGGTGGTAGCTAAAGGCAGGTAGTGTGGCTGGAGGAGGTGGGTCATTGGGGGCATGCCTTTGGGGCATCCATCATTTATCTGACAAGAGGAGTCTCTCTCTGCACCCTAATTACAATGCCCTAAGCCACTTTCCTCCACCACACTCGTCTGCCATGATGATGTTCAGCCTCGTTTCAAGCGCTGAGCAATGGAGCTGGCCTTCTATGGACTAAGACCTATGAAACCATGAGCTCAAATGAAATTTTCCTCCTCTGGTTGTTCTTGTCAGGTCTTTTAGTCACAGCAGCAGAAAGCTGACTAAGGAAACATTATTTCCAAGTCTGGAGGTGGGGGAAAGCATTCCCTATGAACAGGGCTTGACCTGGGCAGTTTGAGAGCTTTCAAAGTTCATGTTTTCAACTGAGACTCCAGACAGTGTGGGGAGCTGGGCAAAGTCACCAGCAAAGACAGCAATGTCAGTGCAAAGCAGGAGATGGGCAGTGCCTTAGGAACGAGGTTACAAGAACCTGAGAAGCTGGTGTGTACCCAATACAGTATGCGTAATTCAGGTTTATATGACAATTGCAGAGCAATTGCAAAATTGCTGTCTGAAGTAATTATATTCCCACCAGCAAACTAGAGTTCCAGTTGTTCCATATTTTGTCAAAACTCAGTATTATTGTGGCTGGAGCGGTGGCTCAGTGGTTTCTGCGCTTGCCTGGCAAGCATGAGGACCTGGGTTTAAACCCCAGCACCTCGTACAAAACTAAGTGTTAGAGCAACTAAGGCCATGTGAAAAACTAAATAAAATCGTTTCTCTCTTTCTCTGTCTCTCCAACTGTTCCTCTCTCTTAAAAAAAAAAAAAAACTCAGTATTATTATGCTTCGGCAATTAATCTGATGGATGTGATATTTCATATTATCTTAATTTGCATTTAATTTATTATAAATAAGATAATATTTTTCATTCAGTTAATAATCTAGGCCAATATTTTTCCAGTTTTTCTTTTAGATCCTTTGCCTTTTGCATACTGATTTATGGATACTTTAAATGCTCTAAATAAAAAAAATGAATATTTTTCATATTACAAACTTTATCTCAGTCTACAGATTATATTTTTATTTTGTAGGTAGTATCCTAATGAAGAGAAGTTAATTTAACATAAACAAATTGTATAAATTATTTCCTTTTATGTCATAGCTTTATTAGGAATGACAACTTAAATTTATCACTTATCTCTTCAAAATCCATTGATATGATTCTTTTAAAATTTGCTAATATAATTGGTTATACTGATAGTTTCCCGATATTGAACTATCCTTGAATTCTTACAATAAATCCTAATTGAGTATTTTTTATTTTTGGTATCTAATTAACTACCGATTGAATTTATTAATATTTATATAATTATAAATTAATAAATATCACATTTCCTGATTTGTTTTTTGTATGTCTTTATCAGGTATTGGTATTAAAATTATGTGGATTCACAAAAATAGAGAATTCCAAATTTTCCCTGTCCTTAGTTAAACTGAACTTAACTATATACATTTATCTTCCTAGAATTCTATCCCTTTCCTGTGAATTTCCTTCCTCTCCCTCCATTTTCCTCAGCTCTAAAAATTGCTCTGTCCAGGACATACTTCGGACGCATCTCTCTTCTTTACAGCCCTAGTATAAAACATCTTTCATTCTAGTAAGAACATTTTGCTATCCAGGCGTCCCTGGGCAGCAGTTGAGGCGATCCGAACTAGTTGGATCGTCCCTGCCGGGGGGGGGGGGGGGGCCAAATCAGGAGGTGAGTGCCAATGGCTGGAACCCAGGTCCCCCTCGTCCGGGGACCCCTTCCCTCCCAGCCGGGGAAATGAGTCAACCACACGCAAAGGATGGCAGCCCAGAATCCGTTTATTACTGAGGCACATGGGTTTTTATAGGGAGGGGAGAAGCCAAGGAATCAATAATCCTTCTAAGGGAGTTGCCAGGGGTTATGCAGATTTGAGTACAGACAAACAACTAGGGAATAGCCTGTCCTTAAGACATTCTAACCCACCCTAATCTTTAACCCACCCTAATCTTTAACAAAGCATGACCTAGCAGCCCTTCCTGAAGGAACTTATGCAAATAGTAACAAGGTCACTCTAGGGCAGCTGATGAAATGGAGTGAAGGTCAGACCCCAACAAGAACACATCCCTTCAATGGTAACCTATGGAACTACATATGGCTGTCTATTTAACTGGCTTTCAAAAACAAAAACAAAGCCAGGTGTGTTGGCACACACCAGTAATCCCAGCAGTTCAGAAGTCTGAGGCAGGAGGATTGCAAGTTCAAAACCATCCTCTGCAACTTAGCAAGACCCTAGGCAACTTAGGGAACCCCTGTCTCAAAATAAAAAGTAAAAATAGCGCTGGGGATATGGCTCAGTGATTAAGCACCCCTGGGTTCAATCCCTGGTACCAAAAAAAAAAAACAAAAAAAACAAAAAAACAAAAAAAAGACAAGAAAAAAATTAAAATATTAAGGCAGGTTGGACTTGGCTCTAAAGGTAATAGGAAAACCAGTACTACCCTTAGATTACAGCAAGTAGGGGTCTTTCTCAGGATCTTTCCTTTCTACAACCCCATGCTCAAGAGTCTCACCTTTCTCAAATTTTTCCAAGTTCCCATCCAGGTCTTGGGACCAATCAAGCTGACAGTACCCTCAGGTCCATTTCTTTTCTTCAGGGAACTCTTCAACAGAATCCTTATCCTTCCACCCTTTCCTACTCTCCTCCAACTGGGATTGATCCCAAGTTGTGATATAATGATATACATATATTTTTATTTTCATCCATGGTTCCTGACTTATAACTCCTTCCCCAAGGTAGGTGATAAAAACTAAAATTTCTCTTCACCAAAGCAGCTCATTGCAACTCTAATCTCCCCCAGCCTTTCTGTCTTGGGGCTGACCATGATGAAATTCTTTGACCTACCCATATCTGACAGTAAGTCAGACCCTCCTCATTCCAGAAGCTTCCTTTCTCATACTATGGAGGGAGGAATGCTACTTAAACATGCCAGGAATGCTGAGGAAGACAGGCCTTGCTGGGTTTCCTTCCAGGCTATGAGCATTAGATCAAATCATTTTTATCCAATAACATTTTGACAGTTTCCTGTACTTAAATCATGCTTGTGCAAGAAAGTCTCCATAAAACTCCAAAGGACAGGGTCCAAAGAGCTTCTAGACCGCTGAACACGTGGAGGTTCCCGGAGGTCAACACACCCAGAAAGGGCATGGAAGCTCCATGCTCCTCCCCACATACTTTGCCCTATTCCACTCTTCCTCTGTGTCCCTTTTATTTTTTATTTTTTTGTACATAAACATAATGCCAAGCAAAATAGCCAGACACAGGAATAAAAACTGCCAAAACAGGCCAAATTAATCTATACTGTTCATGTACATGATGGTTGCTTACTATTGGGAAAGAGGTAGCACAGAGATTTTTCAGAAAAATAGAGAACTCATTATTAATAGACCATATCTGAATACAGAAGATAGCAATATTCACATACTCTAATAAATAAGTTATCTGTTCTTCTTTATGTGAGGGTTAGCGTTCTATTTAGGTGGTCATTTCTTTGCTTATAGAATTCTATTTTTAAAGCTGAAAATGGGCTGGAGTGGATGCTCAGTGGTTAGGGTGCTTGCCTGGCATGCATGAGGATGCCCGTCTGAACCCCAGGACCACGTACACAACCCAGTGTCAGAGCAACGAAAGCTACATGAAAAACTAAATAAAATTGAGTCTCTCTCTCTCTCTTTCTCACTGTCCCTCTTTCTTAAAAAAATAAATAAAATAAAGCTGAATACATAGAACCATATTAGAAATCCTCGCGCCTCTCAAATGGGCATCCTTTACAGTGAAGTCTAACTTTGTACTTCAGAGGTAGCAGCTGGTACACAGTTCCTCCGAGAGTCCAATTTAGGTTTTTGTGTTTGCCTGATTTTTTTGTTTTTTGGTTGGTTTTTCTTTTGTTTTGTTTTTGGTTTTTTGGGTTTTGGGGGGTTTTTGTTTGTTTGTTTTTGTTTTGGGTACTGGGTCCTGGGGATTTAACCCAGGGGCACTTAATCACTGAGTCACATATTTTTTTACGTTTTTATTTTCAGACAGGGTCTTGCTAAACTGCTTAGGGCCTCGCTAAATTGCTGAAGCTGGCATTGAACTTGTGATCCTCCTGCCTCAGCCTCCAGAGCTGCTGGGATAGGAGACACTTAAAGACTTTTTTGCTAGAATTGTTGAAAAAAAGATGTTATCTTTCAGGACTGGAGTGGTGGCTCAGGGGTTACTGTGCTTGCCTGGCATGCATGAGGACCCGGGTTTGAACTCCAGCACCATGTACACAATGAAATGTCAGAGCAATGAAAGCCACGTGAAAAACTAAATAAAATTGATTCTCTCTTTCTCTTTCTCTCTTTGATTGTCCCCCCCCTCCTAAAATAAAATAAAAGCTGTTAACTTTCCAATGGAGTTACTAAATAATCAGAACAGGATCTAAAGTTGTGAAGGGTCAGCACAGGAAGGCCTTTTTGAGCATGAAACTAGCAAGAAGGGAAGGGAAGAACTGAACAGTCGTTTGCTTTGTTTTGTTTTTAGCACTGGGAATGAACCAGCGCTCCACCACTGAGCTACATTCCCAGTCCTTTTTATTTATTATTTCTATTTTGAGACAGGATCTCACTAAATTGCTGAGGGTCTCGCGAAGTTGTTGCAGCTGGCCTGGAACTTGTGATCCTCCTGCCTCAGCCTTCCCAGTCTCTGGGATTACAGGTGTGTGTTCCTGAACCTAGCTGGACATTCTTGATGACCTCGTTTTGGCTCTGATTTCAAGTGTAACTGAAAATAGTGCTGATACAGACTAAATTGTGCCTCTCTCAAACTCATACGTTGAAGCCCTAGGCCCCAGTGTCAGTGTACTTAGAGACAGAATCTTTAAAGAGACAGTTAAGGGGCTGGAGCTGTAGCTCAATGGTTACGGTGCTTGCCTGGCCTGTACAAGGACCTGAGTTCAAACCCCAGCACCATGTACACAACAAAGTGTTGGAGCAACGAAAGCCAGGTGAAAAACTGAATAAAATTGATTCTCTCTCTCTCACACTCTCTGTCCCTCTCTCTTAAAAAGAGAGAGAGAGAGAGAGAGAGAATTAAGGTTAAACTGGGAACAGTGGGTCACACCTGTAATCCCAGCAACTCAGGAGGCTGAAGCAGGAGGATCACCAAATTCAAGGGCAGTCTCAGTAATTTAATGAGGCCCTAAACAACTTAGTAAGATCCTGTCTCAAAATAAAAAATAAGGGCTGGGGATGTGGCTCAGTGGTTAAGAGTCCCTGAGTTCCATCTCCAGTACCTAAAAAAAAGAAAAAAGAAAAAAACAGAGAGAGAGAGATAGTCAAGGTTAAATGAGGTCATAAGGATGGGGCCCCAATCCAATGTGACTGGTGACATAAGAAGGGACACCAGGGACGCACATGCACAGAGAAAAGAACATGTGAAGGTTCGGAGAGAAAATGACTACCTGTGAGCCAAGGAGAGAAGCCTCAGGGGAAGATAAAGCTTGATCTTGAATTTGATCTTGAACTTCCAGCCTACAGAACTGTAAGAAATAAATTTCTTCTAAGCTACCCAGTCTATGGTATTTTGCTACGTCAGCACAAACAGGTAAGACAAGTGCCATCCTGGACATTTCAATTACAAGACTCAACATATTACGTTTTTCTTTTCCTTTTGGTACTGAGGACTGAATGCAGGGGTGCTTTATCATTGAGCTACATCCTCAGTCACTTTTATTTTTTATGTTGAGACAGGGTCTCCACTAAGTTGCTGAGTCTTGCTTTGATCTTGTGATCCTCTTGCCTCAACTTCCTGAGTCTCTGGGATTGCAGGCGTACACCATCAAGCCTGGACAATTGATTACTTTTGTATAATATAATTTGAATTGGAATACTGACTCCTCTAATACTGACATAAATGTTAGATTTGGTATCAGAAATACGGTATTAAAATAATACATCCCAGGGGCTGGAGTGGTGGCTTGGCGGTTACAGCGCTTGCCTGGCATGTGCGAGTACATGGGTTCAAACCCCAGCACCACGTACACAACAGAAGTCTCCAAGCAATGAAAGCTGCATAAAAACTAAATAAAAATTGTTTCTCTCTTTCTCTCTCTTCACTGTCCCTCTCTCTTTAAAAATAATAATAATAATAATAATAATAATAATAATATATCCCAAATGTGGAAATGACTATGTGGTAAGGTGTAAGTAGTGAGAAATCCCTTGCTCCCCAAATGGGAATGATTCTCAGTTCCTGATTTTCAATAGAAAAGTACATGGCTAAATTGCTGCTTATTTTATCCTAGGACTTTCCACACAGCAAACAAATAAGGACCAGGGCTGGAGTGTAGCTCAGTAGCAGTAGAGCAATGTTTAGCATGGATAAGACTCTGGGTTTAATCTCCATCACCAAAAAGTCAAAAACAGAAACAGAACAAACATACCAAGCCTGGATGAGACTTGGCAGAAAATTCTTTATGTTGAAATGTTTACCTATTTATTTATTTATTTTGGCAATTTCCAACAAGAAGGAGGCAAACTTTGTTTGAAGCTGTTCGTTGAAAACAAAAAGAACAAAATACAGTTTTGCCTATGATGAATAATCTAAGATGGCTAAGAGTCAGTCTTGGCTTTCCAGAATCAGAATGTCCAAATTCTGCACCCTGGGCTAAAGGAAATACTAACAAAGCCAGGATATCCATATCCACTGGTCACTCCCACTCACTTCCTGTTAGCCATTTCTGGCTAACAAAGAGCGCAATTGTTCTAACTGGAGCCAGTCACTGGAATGTAGCCAGAAAAAAGTGTGTTGATTCACCCTGGCTCCCTACCTCTGATAGAGCAAGGGTAGAAATCAATATGCTACCAGGTGGTGGCTGGTCCAAGTAGTGAAGTTTGCTTCTTTTCGTCTTTTTTTTGTTTTGTTTTGTTTTGTTTTGTTTTGTTTTGTTTTTGATTTTGTACTGAGGACTGAACCAGGGGTGCTTTAGCACTGAGCCACATCCTCAGCCTTTTTATTTTTTATTTTCAGACAGGGTCTCACTAAGTTACTTTGGGTCTCACTAAATTGCACAGGCTGGCCTTAAACTTGTGATCCTCCTGCCTCAGCCTCCCCAATCACTTGGATTATAGGCATGCACCACTGCATCCTGCTAAGGTTTGTTTCTAAGAGCAGGAAAAGAAAATCAGAAAGGAAGAAAGGAAGGAAGGAAGGAAGGAAAGCTCTATGATTACTCAACATCGAAGGAAAAAAAAAATCTAATCTCCTAAACCTCTAAAAGGAATTTAGCTGCTAAAGCACAAAGAAAGGGAAGAAAGAAGAAAAAGAGCTCTTCCATAATGACCTCCTCAGATGGCAATATGAAGGGAAGATCCTGTCCAGATAGCAGAGCCCATGGGAGCAAGACTAGTGGACCAAGGAACGCTTGCCAGGGCAAGGTCTTCTGCTATTCTCCTTCAGGGTGTTATATACACCGCGGATCAGTAGCCATTACATATGATCTCCTTCCAATTCTGAAGATGGTAATTTTTATTGTAGTAACCCTCATTTCCTCTCATAATTGTGCAAGTGATACATCAGGATGGTCAAATATATTAATTAATTCATTATGCACCAGGGATTGAACACAGGGGTGTTTAACCTCTGAGCCACATCACCACCGCCCACCCCCACGTTTTTTTTTTCTTTTTGAGACAGGGCTTTCTAAGCTGAATTTGTGCTCCTCCTGCCTCAGCCTCCCAAGCTGCTGGGATTACAGCAAATATGAAAATATAATATTTAGCTATCGGATCCAAAAATGACAAAGAGATACCTGCAAATCCAAAGAAGGGGAATTTATGATAGCTAGATATCATGAACTTTGAGCAACTCAATGGCAGTTTGAGTTACTGTTCCTTGGAGAAAATTTGCTTTATATTTGCATGACTATTATGTTAAATGTGGAAACTGGGATATGCATAATGGAATGCCAGGTAACTGACTGCGGTTTCTTCTTTGCTCTAGTGCCTGTCAGAAAAGCATCCCCCCACCCTGCCTTCAGTGTGTGGGCTTCAGCCTCAAGGGAGGCTGCCAGCTTTGACTTCCAGCTCTGCGGCAGGCAACTGACCTAGTGGACTTTTGCTGCAACAACATGGAAAGTAAAGCTCTCCTTCTGTGCTGTTTAGCTGTTAGCCAGGAGCAGAGGTGCACAGCTGTAATCCCAGCTAACAGGGAGGATGCAGCTGGAGGGTGGAAAGGTCAAGGCTAGCCCTGGCAATTTAGCAAGACTGTCTCAAAAAACAAAAAACAAAAAACAACAACAACAAAAAAACAAGTCAGGGAGGAAGGGGCTGGGGGAGTAACTAGCCTTTGCTTAGCATGCACAGGCCCTGGATTCAATCCCCACTACTGCAAAAACAAAACAGCAAAAAACAAAAGAACACAAATCCAGAGCTGCATGGGGCGGGGGGCCGGGGGGGGGGGGCAGCACGTGGAAACTGCCCTCAGAAACACAGAGTAGGATGATCTGGGTTCCCACTTCCGTTGACAAATCTAGCTGTACTTGAACCAATTTACTCCTATAGTTTTCAATATTAGCCAACATATTTTCTTCTTGTTTAAGTCAGTTTGACTCATTTCAGATACACCTAACTTAGGGTGTTGATCAATACCTGGTAAAGCTCTCCCCAATGCTGCTTGAGCCTGTTAGTACTTAGACTCAAGGCCTGCATGCCTGAATTAGGATGCAACTCCAAGCTGACAGCTAAGAGACTAGCAGAGCACTGCTGAGAAGAATCTAGATTCAAACACTGTAACCTGCCATCATTTCTGGTGTTGTACCTTGGTCCATGAAGCTCCTAGGAATCAAGACCATCAATAGTCCACTGAGCTCACACAGAAGCTGCAAAGCCGTATGTTCCACATTTGACAAACAGGCCAATGATTGCTCGATCCCTAAGATAATTCTCAAATACCTGTGCTAACAGCAAGTAAGGTTCAAAATAGTACAGTCCTTGAAGAAGAGTCCTCCTGCTACCTTTCTCAGATATAGTCAGAGGACACAGGAGGCAGCACATGAAACAGCCAGATTTGAAGAGCAAGAAAAACCAGGGACGTGTTTAACTATCCTACTACCATGCCCAGCAGTATATGTTACATGCTACTATAAATACAAAACTCTTATACGTCCCCTCCCACCTGCCACGATCTTCCTACTTTATTGTTGTGATTCTATTTTCCCTTCTTCAGTGCATATCTGGTACCTGAAGGAGTGTTGAACTTACAACTAGGTAAAGGTTGTAGACTAGATGAACTGGCCCTGAGGAATGCGGATCACTCAGAAATCCTGTCCAGGAGCTGTTGGCTATACCTGGAGAAACACTCTGCTTGAGTTGTGATAGACAAGGGATTTTTTTAATTGTATAAATAATGAGGGTGTGTGTTTGTAAGCATGCAGTAGGGTGTGAGTGTGTGTGTAGGCATGCAGGAGGCTGTGAGTGTGTAGGCATGCAGAAGGGTGTGAGTGTGTGTGTAGGCATGCAGGAGGGTGTGAGTGTGTGTGTAGGCATGCAGGAGGGTGTGAGTGTGTATAGG
>PVKS010033209.1:8611-22006 GCA_004027875.1 Aplodontia rufa
ACACAGCCCAGGGCTCGAACAGTAGCTCAGCGGTTACGGCACTTGCCTGGCAAGCACCAGGATGCTGGTTCAAACCCCCGCACCACACACACACAATGAAGTGTCAAAGCAACAAAAATCACATGAAAAATTAAACATTATAGATTCTTTCTCACTGTCCCTCTCCCTCTTTAAAAAAAAAAAAAAATACAGCCCAGATCAGGACAACTGTTCTAGTAGGTTAGAAATGTTCCAAGTAGAGGCTGGAGCAGTGGCTCAGCGGTTATGGCGCTTGTGTGGCATGCATAAGTAAGTGAGTTGAGGCCCCAGCACCAAGTACAAAACGAAGTGTCCGAGGAATGAAAGTCACATGAAAAACTAAATAAAAACTGCTTCTCTCTTTCTCTCTCTCACTGACCCCCTTTCTTTAAAAAAAAAAAAAGAAAGAAAGAAAGAAAGAAAAAGAAATGTTCCAAGTATACACAGTGAATCATCATCCAATGTTTAACCAAAGTCAGCTATACAGTTCACAGGACACAGTAACCTGCTAAACATGAGTCCACCTGAGCTGGAAGTATGTGTCACTCCAATGTGGAGGCGTCACTCTGCGCACATTGTAGGGTTTTCTTGTGTTGTGCCGGGGCACTAAACTAAGCAACCACACTTGCTAGATTGCTGAGGCACTTCCTGTGCGCATAAAGGTCCCTGTGTGGGTTTCCCAAGTGAGAAATGTCTTTGACAGAAAAGGTCTGTGCGTGGGGAGGGGGTGGCTGCTGACATGAGAGAGCTTCCGGGGAGCAGCGTGTGGAGGGCAGGTAAAAATCCGACTCATGTCCCTGGGGCTCTTTGCAAAAGATTGAGTGCTACAGGTAAATGTGTCACACTGCTCGGTAAGGGTGGCTGTGAACCAGAATGAGACAGCATGTTCAAGGCCCCTTAAATCCTGCTTCTTTCTCCTGGACGCTGAGTCTACGTTCTCTTGCATTATTCTCATGGAAGAACTATATAAATTTTTGTTTATTATTGCTTTCAGTCAAGGTCTCAAATATTAGATCTGACCTCTTTATTATTTATTGCATGTCATGTTCACTGAATACTTTCAATGTCTGCCCACGTTAGTGCGATCCATTACTAAATTTTAAGATACAGAGTCTATGTCTGCTTAATTCTTTTTACTTTTTTTTAATTTTTTTTTAAGAGAGAGGGGGAAAGAGGGAGAGGGAAAGAATGAATCGATTTTATTTATTTTTTCATCTGGCCCTTGTTTCTCTGAAACTTAATTATGTTTGTGGTGCTGGGGTTTGAACTCGGATCCTCATACATGCCAAGCAAGCACTCCAACCACTGAGCCATCGCTCCAGCCCCTGCTTAATTCTTTTTGTAAAGCACCTAATATAGCTATGCATAAAAATGAAAACTGTACTAAGTACTTCTTGAGAATATTATTTAGAACACTTAAGAAGTGTTTAACAAGCCAGGTGCCATGGCACACACCTGTAATCCCAGGGCCTTGGGAGGCTGAGGCAGGAGAATCCAAAGTTCAAAGTCATCCTATAAACTTAGTAAGACCCTAAGCACCTGACCAAGACCCTGACTCAAAATAAAAAATAAAAAGGGGGAACTGGAGCAGTGGCGCGGCAGTTAACGGCGCTTGCCTGGCATGTGCAAGTGCACAGGTTCAAACCCCAGCACCCACGTACACAACTAAGTGTCGGAGCAATGAAAGTCATGTGAAAAACTCAATAAAAATTGATTCTGTCTCTTTCTCTCACTGTCCTTCTATCTTTAAAATAATAAAAAAATAAAAAATAAAAAGGGTTGGGGATGTGGCTCAGTGGTTAAGTATCCCTGGGTTCAATTCCTGGTACCAAAAAACAAAAAAAATTCTTAACAAAATATTTGTTAAGAATTCAGACAAATTTTACATATATTTGCTTCTGAGGGTCCTTTCCACTTCAGACAACAAAGGTGTTAAAAGTAAACTACTTATAGACAGTTACAGACGCCAAAGCACAGGCCGAGAGGAAAGAAATGGGAAATATGAACTACTCCCCATGGGGGCAGGTGAGCAAGCTATGTCAAAACTTCCATGCAGCAGGCCCTACAACTCTGAAAACCAGGATGGTGATCCCTAATTTTCTTTTTGAGAGGGACAGAGTATATGTATGTGTGTGTGTGAGAGAGAGAGAGAATCAATTTGTACTTAGTTTTTCACGTGGTTTTTGTTGGTCCGACACTTAGTTGTGTACATGGTGCTGGGGTTTGAACCCATGTACATGCGCATGCTGGGCAAGCACCGTAACCGCAGAGCCACCGCTCCAGCCCCCACTATTTACTCTTTTACTCTTTTTCCTTTTTTTCTTAACAATTTTATTTCATTTTCTTTGTGGCTTTTGTTGCTCTGAGCCTTCGTTGTGTATGTGGTGCTGGGGTTTGAACTCAGGTCCTCGCACATGCTGGGCAAGAGCCCTAACCGCCGAGCACCGCTCCAGCCCTACTCTTATACTCTTAACTGCTGTTAAAATAGGTATCACCATGGGCTAGAGCGATGGTTACGGTGTTTGCCCCACATGCACGAGTACACGGGTTCAAACCCCAGCACCTATGTACACAAAAAGTGTCGGAGCAACTAGGGCTACGTGGAAAACTAAATAAAAAATGATTCTTTTGATTCTTTCTCTCACTGTCCCTCTCTCTTTAAAAAAAAAAAAAAAAAAGAGTAAATAGGGGCTCAATGTTTACAGTGCTTGCCTGGTACATGCAAGTACGTGGGTCCAAACCCCAGCACCACGTACACAATGAAGTGTCAGAGCAACAAAAGCCACATGAGGGAGGCTGGAGCAGTGACTCAGTGGTTACGTGCTTCCCTTGCATGCATGAGTGCGTGAATTCGGACCCCAGCACCACATACACAATAAAGTGTCAGAGGAATGAAAGTCACATGAAAAACTAAATAAAAATTGCTTCTCTCTTTCTCTGTCTCTCACAGTCCCTCTCTCTCTTTAAAAAAAAAAAAAAAGCCATATGAGAAACTAAAGAGAATTGATTCTTTCTCTTACTGTCCCTCTCTCTTTATTTAAAAAAAATACATATATTATATATATATATATGAGTTAATAAATAAATACCTATGCAGAAGTCAATACATGTTCTGAAGAGCTAATAATGTGAGATGGCTACTGTAGCGAGTAAACAAGGCAGGCCTGAGACAGCTGTCCTTCCACAGACGGGCTCACAGGGCTGGCCGCTGGCTGGCGTCTGGGAACTTACATCTATGGAGGTTCCCACCAGCCCCTGATAAAACTTGGCTCACTGTTTGTACCCCCCCATGTGATTCATGAGAACCCTTGCTCTCCTGTGGGAGCCAGGAATTTTGGTATGTGTCGGACAGCAGGTGCTGGGCACAAGCCTCTAAAGAGCTTCACAGTGGACACTTCACATGTGCTGTCACAGCTTGGTGCTGGAGAAATTAAGCACATCCTGGGAGAGAACCCCTGAGAGCCTGTGCCTGGCTTCCTGCAGACTTCACACCACGGGCTTTTTCCATTTGCCAACATTTTGTCCTTTCACTGTAATAAATCACAGCCATGAGCACTATATGCTGAGTCCTAGAGTCTTCCTTCAGTCACTAATCCTGGGGTGGTCTCGGGGATACCCAACCCAATTATCTAGAAAGAATCAATTTTACTTTTTTTTTTTTATGTTTTTTGTTTGTTTCTCCAATACGTAATTGTATATGTGGTGCTGGGGTTTGAACCCAGGTCCTGGTGCATGCCAGGCAAGCACCCTAACCAGCCCAACCCAATTACCTAGATACCAAAGGCAGCCATAGGCAGTATAACCAGAAATTCAGTGTCTAAATCAAATCCTATTTTTCTGTACGTTGGTCAGACTGCACCTGAAGTGCCACACTGAGTGCTCAGTGTCACTAAACTGTGATTGAAGGAGCCAGGGATGTTTTGCCTAAATAAGAGAGACTTAGGGAGGCAGGTGAGAGTTTTCTTCAAAAAGTGGAAAAGATTAACTGTCCACCTCAGAAAGCAGCAAATTTCTTCTCCCCAGAGGTATTAAAGCAGAAGCTGGATGGTTATCTTTGAACAATGATGAAATACCGGTAGGGAGGTACACGACCTCTGTTAAGGCCACTTCCCCCGAAGACTTGTGATTCTAAACAAACACATCTGACAAGTTAGTTAAGTCATTTAGACTCAGGCTACAGTTTAGCACTCTACTCTCAACGTCTTTTCTTTCTTTTTTTTTTTTTTGTTGTTGTTGTTGTTTTATTTTTTTTATTTATTAGATGGGAATAGAAATACAATTTTTCCTTTTAAAAGTTCCTGATATGGGCTGGAGCAGTGGCTCAGCGGTTACAGAGCTTGTTCACGAGGACGTAGGTTCAAAACCCAGCACCACATACACAACAAAGAGTTGGAGCAATGGAAAAACTAAATAAAATTGATTCTTTTTCTCTGTCCCTCTCACTTAAAAAAAAAAAGAGTTCCTGGGGTTGGGGATTTAGCTCAGTGGCAGAGTGCTTGCCTAGCACACACAAGGCCCTGAGTTCGGTCCTCAGCCCTGAAAAAAAATTCCTGATAACATTTTTTTCAATCTTCCAGGCTTGTGCCTTTTTTTATTTTAATATATCCTCAGTGCCTAAGATGGTGTTTACATAAGACTGTAAGCAACAAACTGAATAATTTATTTACCCTTTGGGAGATATTTCTATCACCTTCAAACCTCCACCAATATTTAATGTGTCTAAATAGGGGAATGTTTTTTGGGGGGGTACCAGGGATTGAAACCAGGAGCACTTAACAACTAATCCACATCCCCAACCTTTTGTATTTTTTATTTTGAGACAGAGTCTCAAATAGTTGTACAGGGTCTCAGTAAGTTGCTAACGCTGGCCTGGAACTTGTGATCCTCCTGCCTCAGTCTCCCAAGCTGCTGGGATTACAGTCATGGGCCACCATGCCCAGTTAGGGAAAATCATTTTTGAAAAATAAAACATGCTGGGCTGGAGCCGTGGCTCAGCGGTTACGGCGCTTGCCTAGCATGTGAGAGGACCTGAATTCAAACCCCATCACCATGTACACAACTGAGTGTTGTAGCAACAAAGACCACATGAAAAACTAAATAAAGTTGTTTCTCTCTCTCCCTCTCTCTCTCTCACTGTCCCTCTTTAAAAAAAATAAAAAAAATTGTCAAAAAAATAAAACAAACTAACAATATTAATAGGATATCTATAGTTCCATATAAGTAAAATTCAAGAAATGTGGTAAACACTGAATGGGGTGGGTCTGTGTATTGAGAAAGGGCACTGTAAAAGAGCATATCTGTCCCAAACACACATCAGTGAATTTGCCTGGTCCAGAGCAAATATAAAAAAACGGGATACATATTCCCTAACTTCAAGATGCAAACAAATCCAAGAATTGGGAAATAATTAAATACTGACACACTAGTCTATATTAGTGCAAGAGCTCAAACAAGGGAAAAACGAGAAGCTGGAAGAAAGCTTCATTTTATCTTGCTACAAATAGAAAGGCAAAATCTAGATAAGTGGAAAAAGATGAAAGAGTTTATAAAAGATAATGAGCAAAATCTCAAAGGTAGAGACACACACAGTATTTCTGAAACTCAAGGAAAAACACAGCCAGGCCAGAATTGTGATTTCAAACAGTGAGAAATAAGGGTTGGCTTGGCAAAATGGGCTCAATCAGACGGAGCAGGCTTTGAAATCAGTAGAACAGTTAGGATTTGATGCCCTAGGACAGGGTAAGCCATTTCTGAGTCCTAAACAAATAAACAATGCAAAAAATAAAAAATAAATTTAAAAAGAGTTTAGAAGTAGGCATGATCCCTTCTTTATTTTTTACGTTTTTTAAGAGAGGGAGAGAGAAGAATCAATTTTATTTATTTTTTCATCTGGCCTTTGTTTCTCTGACGCTTAGCTGCGTATGTGGTGCTGGAGTTTTTGAGCCTGGGTCCTCAGGTCCTCACACAGGCCAGGCAAGAGCTCCAACCACTGAGTCACCACTGCAGCCCCGGCATGGTTCCTTTTTTAAATTCTTCTCAGCACTCTGCTCCACTTACCTCTACAGGCAGCTCAACTGAAGTGTTAAAGGCATTTGGGGTCCACTGCTTGGAGATACTGACTTTGACATTGCTAAACGTTTTCCTTGAAGCATGGAGCAACGAGTAACTATAAAAAGAGAGAAAAACTACAGATGAATGAGTAGAAAAGAAAACAGAAGTCAATAAAATCACAAATATATGCCCATTTATTCTTACTCAATTTTAGAATTCTTCTTTTAAAAGAAAGAAAAAGTACTATTTATAGTTTTATAGGAACTATCAACTTAGACAAAATCCCTGCACAGAAAATGTAAAAGTAACTAGTCACCTTCATTACAAGTCCCGGTTCACTCATAACAGATCCTGGAACCTAGAAAATGGATATGTGGCTGACCCCAACCCATGAGTAGAATTCTGAAAAGAATTATAAGTCTTCAGGGTAGTTCAGTGCTAGAGTGCTTGCCTAGCATGCATGAAGCCCTGAGTATGATCTCCAACGCTGCAAAAAAAATATTTTTTTAATCTTTAGCACTCAAAGGCCACTAACTGCATTAACAACTCAGTTTTTCCTTGAATCCTTGTCTTTTCCTCTGATTGATGTCCCTCAAAAATAGCCCACAAACCAAGCAACCAAAATTATTTATTTAGTTTTACATAATTAGTAAACTATTTTCTTAGTTTCTGCCTTTAAAAAAAGGACTGAGGGGTGGGTGGAGCAGTGGCTCAGCGGTTATGGCGTTTGAGGCTCAAACTCCAGCACACAACTAAGTGTCGGAGCAAGGAAAACCAGATGAGGGGTTGGGGATTTAAAACAAAAACCAGATGAAAAACTAAGTAAAGTTGTTTCTCTCTTTCTCTCTCTCTGTTCCTCCCTCTCTTTTTCTCTTAAAAAATAAAAATAGAAAGAAAAAGAAAGGAAGGAAGGACTGGGGATGCAGCTCAGTGGTATAGTGCTTGCTAGCATGTGTGAGGACTTGGTTTTTAAACCCCAGTACAGACAGACAAAGGAAGGAAGGAAGAAAGGAAGGAAGAAAATAATCATTTGTAGTGCCTTCAATAAATCCATATGGATGTAATATCACAAGGGTTCAGTAACAGGATTATATAACATGTCCCGAACACCAAATGGCCTGATTCAGTTTTTGTGGGTTTTTAAATATTTTTATTGATGCATACATTATGTTGAAGAAACCACTGAGGGCTACAGAATCGGTTGTGCTGATGTCTCAAAGGAGTCACCAAAGCTCCTCCAACGTCTCACACCATCTTTATTGCTCAAGGGGGTGCAGTGCATCCCATGAGTATGTAGATACTTCGTTCTCAGCCCCCAATTTCAACAAATAAGGCCCTTTATGTTAGATCAAGGTTTCTCAACTTCCATACCATTAACATCTTGTGCCAAAAAATTCTTGGCTGTGAGGAACCATGCATGGTAGATGATTTAGAAGCATTATTAGTTTCCACCACTAGATGCAAATAGCACCCCTTGCTCGCAGACAACTGAAAAGATTTCCAAACATCAAATGTCCCGGGGAAGGCAAAATGATCCCTAAGAACCACTGTATTAGAGCCATCCAAAAGCATATCAGGGTTGGAGTTCAGCAAAAGAGGACAGGCTTGGCATGCACAGGCCCTGGGTTCAACCCCCAGCACTGCCAAAATTAATGAATGAATTAAAACTTCAAAGTTCAATTATGAAGATTAAACTTTTTTTTTTAAGAGAGGACAGTGAGAGAGAGAGAGAATCAATTCTTATTGAGTTTTTCACATGGCTTTCGTTGCTCCAACACTTAGTTGTATATGTGGGTGCTGGGGTTTGAACCGTGTACTTGCGCATGCCGGGTAAGCGCCGTAACTGCTGAGCCACCACCCTTAAACATTTTTTTAAAAGTACAAAAAGAGAAATAGTATATTTCATTAGAGGCCTATGCCAATAAGTGAATTAGACACCTGTCATGTCATAGTTTCCTCAAAAGACAAAACAAATGAACCAAAAAGAGCCCTGGCAAGTCTCTACCTGAAGAAGGTGAGCAGAAATACGATGACGTGGTGATGGCTAAACCGGGAGAGCATAGTTCCTCTCTGGAAAACCCTTGGCCAGGCCATGGTGTTCCTGACTTCCTGCTCACTCTGACCTTGAAGTTTGGATAGTGAATGATTTACACCATTTCTTCTCTCTGGAAAGATTAAAAAAAAAAAAATTACTAACCTTATTCAAAAGAGAAGGAAAAAGATAATCCATAACACATTATATAAAACTTGATTTAAATAGACTATGACTAATCTACATATAATTAAGCCTTGGGGGGGAAATCTGGGCTAGCTGATACCAGAAAACTCTATTAATAACTATGTTTTGTAGTTATTACCTAATCCTAATAAAGCAAACCCTTAACCAAAAATTATATCCTAATAGAAAGAATTCTCATACAAGCTGAGAAGAAAATCACTTTCTTTGTGGCAGGGTGGGTACTGGATTGAACCTGGGGGCACTATACCACTGAGATACATCCCCAACACTTTTCATTTTTATTTTGAGACAAGGTCCTGCTAAATTGCTGAGGCTGTCTTCAAACTTGTAATCCTTCTGTCCCAGACTCCCAAATCACTAGGACTAGAGGCACATGCCACCAAGCCCAGTGGAAAAATCACTAGTTCTTATAGCGAAATGAAAAAAGAAAATGAATAAACAGCTCATAAGAATGAATTATTAAATCTACAAAATAAGCATTCCAGGGCTGGAATGTTGGCTCAGCAGCTGGAGTGCTTGCCTGGCATGTGTGAGGACCCAGGTTCAAACCCCAGCACCACATACATAACTATGTGTCAGAGAAACAAAACCCAGATGAAAAAATAAAATTGATTCACAGCGTTTGCCTAGTATGCAAGAGGACGCGGGTTCAAGCCCCAGCACCATGTGCACAGCAAAGTGTTGAAGCAACGGAGGTCACATGAGAAACTAAATAAAATTGATTCTTTCTCTCTCTCACTGTCCCTCTTTCTTTAAAAAAATTAAAATAAAATTGATTCTTCCTTTTTCTCTCTCCCTCTCTATAAATAAATAAATATTCCAATCCCACTAGTAATATTAGGTAAGAAAATGCTGCATATATAAAGATTGTGTTCAGGATGGGGGTGTGGCTCATTGTCAGAGGATGTGCTTAGCATGCAAGAAATCCTGGGTTCAATCTCCACCACCACAAAAAATAATAATAATAGTATAGCTCAGGGTCTAACACCTTCTGAATTCTCACATACTGATGATGAAAGTGATCATGAATACATTATAGGAAGACAATCTAGCCTTGTTCATGAAGAGCCTGTGACCCAAAATCCAATTTCTAGGAATCAATTCCTAAAGAAATATGAAGTGGTTTTAGATGTATAAACAGCAGTAATTTACACAAACATTAGAGGAGGTTTTTTGTATTAAAGAATTGAACAAAACAAATTTTACTGTGTTTATGTATGTAACACAAATAGGTGATATACAAACTCTGTCTGGGCAAAAAAATTAGGGGTAATTTTCATTTTCTTCAATATACTTTCCTAAAACTTCTATAATAAATGTGTATATTATCTTTACAATGCAGAGGGCATACCTACAGTATTAAAAAAGTCCTATAATTTATCTGCATATTAGGGGAACACATTAACAACATAACTTACATGATATATATACTGCAGCATGAAGGTCAGAGGCAAGCCCAAGAACTCACACAGAGAGAATCACAGGGCTTTGCTATGCATTTTCACCAGCCACAGCTTAGACGATGTACCCAAGCCTTACAGACTGCAATACTGAGCAGAAAGGCCATTCTTGCAACTTTTAGGTTGCTACACGGGGGCAATTTTTCCCACTCATTACAAAGGGTCATGGCCAACATCCCTATAACAAGACAGGTTAGCAAAAGAAAAAGCATAACACCTTTATTTGATAGTTTTATGTGACATGGAACCTTCAGACAGAAGATCCACAGGTCAAGTGAACTATTCGTTTTCATGCCAAGTCCACTAAGCAGGAAGAGGCAGGAAGAGCCATGCAGATATGAGATTGGACAAAAAGGGTATGATCTAAAAGTTAACAGATAGCCGGGGCCAGGGACAGCCAGCCCGGCCTTGTGTTCAGACTCCTCTGGACACCTCAGTTGTAGCATTCCTTCCGGGTCTGGAGCAGGACCCTTTCCCTTTCTAGAATGGGCATAAACAAGGCAGGTCAGAGAAATTTTTTTTTTTTTCCAAAGAGAGAAGGACAGTGAGAGAGAGAGATACAGAGACAGAGAGAATCAATTTTATTGAGTTTTTCACATGGCTTTCATTGCTCTGACACTTAGTTGTGTACGTGGTGCTGGGGTTTGAACCCGTGTACTTGTGCAGGCCGGGCAAGCGCTGTAACAGCCGAGCCACCGCACCAGCCCCCAGGGAAATTCTTTACAGTCAATCTTAAATAGGCAGAGGGAAATTAAGTAACATTCTTTGGTTTTATAGCCTGCTTGAGGAAAAGGGGTTCTGGTCTCTACGACCTGCCCTGGGGAGGAGAAACTCTAGTTTCTACGGCTTGCACTGGGGAGCAGAAGACAGGAGGATAGGAGGTCATCAAAAAGAGACTGCTTCCCGTACGCTTGTTTCTGAGGCCTTTACTTTGGGGCATCGCTTTCTGAGCCCCAAGAGGAACAAAACTGAGGCAGTTCAGTTGCATACACACAAGAGCAGTTTCACCTACTCTCTGTGAAGCACGGAAAGGTCGCCTCTGAGTCAGAAGATGGTCATCTGTAAAACCACGTTTCTCCTTTGGCAGTGGTGCGGCTAAAACAGACAAAGCATGCGTATTAGGACTGGGGATAGCTCAGCGGTGAACTGTTTCCCTACCACACACAAGGCCTGAGTTCAATCGCCAGAAGCATGGGGAGAAAAAGACAATTAATTTAACCACTGATCTGCCCAGGATTAATACCAAATAAGCAGAATGTAGCTAATTTCATTTCTAGATTATTCCTTCTGAGAAATGTTAACATATTTTTGAACAGAGTAAGACTAAAATTCCACTTACAAAATGCAGATAAACTTTGTAATTTTAGGAAGCTACAAAAACAAGAGCTTCAGTATTGCTACTAAACTAGTGTTACTACTAAACTAAACCTCCATCCCAAAAAATAAACATGAAGGGCAGGGGATATAGTTCAGTGATCGAATGCTTGCCTATAAACAAACAAACAAACAATTAATAAATGTGAAATCCAAGTGGAACAACTCAAAGTTTTAAACATTCTCTAGAAAGTGAACACATTTCACCTTAAAACACTGTCCTGAATACTTCAGGAAAGGGTACATGACATACAAGTCAATTATTTATCAAGTAAAATAATAATTCCAACAAGGTGTGCTCCAGGGGCTGGAGCAGTGGCTTCTTGGTTGGATCACTTGCCTGGCATGTGGGAGGACCTGGGTTCAAACTTTGAACCCCAACACCACAAACACAAGTAAGTGTTGGAAAAACAAAGGCCAGAAAAAACTAAATAAAGTTGATTCTATCTCTCTCTATCTCTCTCCCTCACCCTTTAAAAAAAAGGGTGGGGGGCTAGAGTGGTGGCTTAGCGATTAGGGCGCTTGCCTGACAAGCGTGAGGACACGAGTTCAAACCCCAGCACCACGTACACAATGAAATGCCTGAGGAATGAAAGTCACATGAAAAACTAAATAAAGATTGCTTCTCTCTTTCTCTCTCTCTCTGTCCCCTCTTTAAAAAATAAAATAAAATAAATTTAAAAATTTAAAAAGGGGTGGGCTAGAGTGGTGGCTTAACAGTTATGGTGCTTGCCTGGCATGTGCAAGGACACGGGTTCAAACCCCAGCACCACGTATATAACAAAGTCTTGGAGCACTGAAAGGCACATGAAAAGCTAAATAAAACTGATATTCTCTCTCTCTCTTACTGTACCTCTCTCTTAAAAAAAAGAAAGAAAGAAAGAAAAGAAAGGTGTGCTCCAATGCATTGGGATTATACTGCTTTGGCAATAGCTGTGTAATTTGGGGGAGGGGGAATTGTACAGTTATTTTAATAGCTTTAAATAAGGACTGAAATATTTGAGACCATGTGGATTTACTTTCTTTCTTTCCTTTTGGTACTGGGGATTGAACCCAGGGGTGATTTACCACTGAGCAAATCCCCAGTCCTTTTTATTTTTTGAGATGGGCTCTAAGTTGCAAAGGGTGGCCTCAAACTTGCGATCCTCCTGCCTTAGCCTCCTCAGTCACTGGGATTACAGTTATGCACCACCACACCTGGCCTGTGAATCTAGTTTCTAAAGAAAGCATCTTTTCCTAGGCCACAGGGGTGAAGGGGAAAAGGCCTTATTAGTGGTTACAGCACTTGCCTGGCATACACGAGTACGTGGGTTTGAACCCCAGCACCACGTACACAATGAAGTGTCAAAGCAACAAAAGCCACATGAAAAACTAAATAAAACTGATTCATTCTCTCTCTCTCTCTCACCGTCCCTCTGTCTTTAAAAAAAAAAAAAATAAGTACACTGGAAAAATAATTTTAACGTCACCAGCTGTTAGCAGAATGCCATTTAAAATTAATACTATTGGGCTGAGTGGTGACTCTGCGGTTACGGCGCTTGCCTGGCATGAGCAAGTACGCAGGTTCAAACCCCAGTACTTTACACAACAAAATGTCCAAGGAATGAAGGTCACATGAAAAACTAAATAAAAAATTACTTCTTTCTCTGTCTCTGTCTCTTTCTTTAAAAAAAAAAAAATACTATTATAAAATGGCCTATGTAATTACAATGAAAAATAATACCTTGCACTTACATATATCCCATACATCAGAGACTTCCAGCTGGTTATGAGCAAGGGGCCCTGGGGAGTAGAGAAGTTTTTGCCAAGTCTGAATCAGCTAACACATCCTATTTTCTGAAGACCACTTTCGTTAGTGCTCTAAATACAGACTGAAGAGATACCAAACACTTTTCAAGTATAGCAAATACTATTATAATTAAGAAAACCAAATTTCACAGTTTTTGAAATCATAGTGGCTTGTTATTGAGTAGTTTCTTATTGAATGCTGAATGCATAACTATAATGTAATAGTTGATAATGATTATTATTTTTCACAGAATTATTTTTACTTTCTTTTTGTCCCAGGGATTGAACCCAGGGGCACTTAACCACTGAGTCATTAACCCAGCCTGTTTTTCTTATTTTGAGACTGGGTCTCCCTAAGTTGCTGAGGCCAGCTTTGAACTTTAAATCCTTCTGCCTCAGCCTCCCAAGCCACCACTGGGATTACAGATATGCACCACAGCCCCTGGAACATTTTAGAGTGTGTGT
>PVKS010033210.1:0-21889 GCA_004027875.1 Aplodontia rufa
AATGAGCCACCGCTCCACTCCCCCAATGTTTAGTTCAGGCACTGAAGAACAAGGTGGATTGCAGCTGAGGAATTTATCTAAGTCTAATTGTATTATGAATACATTTGTGGATAAAAGAGGCAGATCTCTCAATGACATTTTCACACAGTAGCCTCAAACTCATTCTTTATCTTAACCATTCCATTTTACTGAACACTAGCTCAGTATGAAGAACTATGGGATTGGTACAAGATTTAAGGTGGATAGATAGAGCATCCAAAAGCATTCTTGAATAATATTTTCAATATTAAATAATATTTTCAATATTAAATGCAAGAAAAATCACATGCAAATTGCAAGTGTTAAGCCTCTAACCATGTTAGCCCCTTGAGGATTTTTTGCTGTTTGTTTTTTTTTTTTTTTTGGTACCAGGGATTGAATACAGGGGTGCTTAAACATTCAGCCACATCCCAGCCCTTATATTGTTTATTTTGTGACAGGGTATCAATCACTACATTGCTTACAGCCTCACTAAGCTGTTGAGGCTGGCTTTGACCTTGAAATCCTCCTGCCTCACCTCCTGAGTCTCACATTATAGGCATGTGCCACTGCACCTGGCTTTTTAAAAATTTGAAGTTTCTGTTAGATACTGCAAAATCAATAGTTTATATAATGAATCTAATGTCTACATAAAATCAACATTTGTAACCCAAAGAGAGTAATGATTGAAATTAATGTATTTTCCAGAATAAAGACAAATGAATATGGATGGCCTCTAGCATTTTTCAAGGAAATAGGAGAGAAAGAGTGCGAGAGTCAATTTATTTTATTGTATTTTCTCATTTGGGCTTTGTATTTCTGACACTTAGTTGTGTATGTGGTGCTGGAGTTTGAAGCTGGGTCCTCATGCATGCAAGGCAAGCACTCCTACCACTGTGTCACCATTCCATCCATGGCCTTTGACTTCTTTACTCAAGTTATCTCCTACTACACCTGTGCCCTGTGCCATGTGTCCTCTTTCTTCTAATTCTCAAATCTTGCTATTCTTCTGTTTTTCCTGCCTGACACCTTCTTTGCTGATCTTCTGCATTCACATGCATAACCCCAATTTATCCTCTGTTCCAGTGCAGCAACACTTGGAAAAGCCTTCCCTGACCATGTCTTGGACTACACCCATCCAGAACCACCTCCTCTTCAGAGAATTTGCAATAGTTATGATTTTGCTTTTCAAGTACCTCTGCTAGACTATGTTAATTAACAGAAGGAATCTAAACTCTTTTTACCACTGGCTCAGTAAAGTGTAGGGAACATATTAGGCATGCAATAGAAAATTGCTAAATGAACTAATGGAAAATAAGTTGAGCCATCATAAAATAATATTTCTACAATGATTTACTGTTTTAATATTAGATGCTAAAAATGATTCTGTGGTTGTGTGTGTGTGTATGTGTGTGTGTGTGTGTGTGTGTATTCTTATTTTTTAAATTTTATCAGAATGGGGAATTAAATCCAGGGGAATTTTACCACTGAGACTTACTCCCACTTCTTTTTAAATTTGATTCAGTGTCTTATTAAGTTGCCCATACTGGCCTTGAACTTGGGATTGTCCAGCTCAACCTCCTGAATTCCTGGGATTACAAATGTGCACATCCATGCCTAGAAAAAAATGATTCTGTTTGCAGATGGACATGGAAAAGTTTGAGGAAAGAAAAGAAAAAAATCTATAGAACAGAAATGGGTCTCTTATTTTCCCAAATGAGAAAACCTTGGAAGATAGAAAGACCTCCCATGTTCTGGGATATGCAGAGTTAACGTTATCAAAATAGACATGTTACCAAAAGTGCTGTTGAGATTCAATGCAATACTCATCAAAATTCCAATGACATTCATCATAGAATTAGAAAAAGCAGTCATGGAGCTGGAGAGGTGTCTCAGTGTTAGACTGCTTGCCTGGCATGCAGAAGGACCAAGGTTGGATTCTCACCACCACATATACAACTAAGTGGAGGAAAAACAAGAACCAGATGACAAAATAATATTAACTCTGTCATGTGTGTGCACATGCTTTCTCTCAGGAAAAAGAGAAAAAAAGAAAAATCAGTTATGAATTTAATTTGAAAAAATAAGAGACCCAGAATAACCAAAGCAATCTTTAGGAAAGTGAGGCAGGATGCATCACATTGCCAGACTTCAAATTATACCTCAGAATTATAGTCACAAAAATACCATGGTACTGGCACCAAAACAGACATGAAGCCCAATGGAATATAATAGAAGGCACTGAGACATGCCTGCCTAATTACAGTTACTTCACACTCAACTACAGAACAGCAGCACTTCTCTCTCTCATCGAACTGCAGCTCACCATTTCTCAATCAACCTTTTTTCCATCTGGTCTTCTCACCTACCAAGCCACTGGTAATCACTCTTCTACTTTCAACTTCTAGTTCAAGTATGTTAGATTCCACACAAAAAGTAAGTGTGCAGTACTCATTTTCTGTGCCTTCCTTATTTCATGTAGTGGCCTCCAGCTCCATCCACAATGTCACAAATGACTGGATTTCATCCTGCTTTATGGCCAAATAGTGTTCTGCTGAGTATGTTGACTAGATCACCTTTAACCATTCATTAGCTGATGGACAGCTAGATTGCTCATGTTTGACTTTTAGGTACACTGCGAAAGTCTTTTCCAAAGTGATTTCTCAATGTTATGACGCTGCTGGAAGTTTGAATTTCTCCACATCTTCACCAACACTTGTCATTATCTGTCTTTGTTAAATTCACATATCTACTGAGTATAAAGATTATCTCATTGTGGGGATTTTTTGGGGGGTAATCCTAGGGATTGGACCTAGAGGCACTTTTTCACTGAACTACATTCCAGCCCTTTTTATTTTGAGACAGTGTATTACTAAGTTTCTTAGGCCTCTCTAAATTATTTTGGATGCTACTGAAATGTTTTCTAATTTCAATTTTGAATTGTTCATTACTTCTGAGCAGGAATACAGCTAGTTTTTATGTTTATCTTGTGTCCTGTAACCCTGATAAAATTATTATGCTATTTATAAAGAAAAATGAACCACATAGTGAGGAGAAAAATTAGAGTCCCTTTAGTCTTGCATGGAGGATGTGAATACTTGGAATCTCCAGTGAGGTTTCAAAAATTTTATCTATAAATACGCTGCCCACTGGCATGAGAATAAGGAAGCGGGAACCCCGGAGGATAATGACCTATGCAAGGTGATGCACTTATATGTGTGTCTAGCATGGAGGATAAAATGTGGCAGAATATGGGCTTTGGACATGTTATTCAGTTAATGTTGGACAGACTACCCCTTTTAAATCCATACATTGAGGTTTTAATCCCTAAGGTGATAATATCTAGTGGCAGAGCCTTTGAAAGGTAATTAGGCTGAGATAAGGTCATGAGAGTAGAGTTCACATGATTGGATTAGTGTCCTCATAAGAAGAGGAAGTGATCACAGAGCAAGTGAGCATGCTCCTGGGAAGGTTCCTGGGCCCTGCACACCTCCCTGGCTCAGGTAGGGATAGATGGTGGCCCTCTGCTGGCACCCTGATCCTGTACGTCCCAGTGTCCTGCACCAGGAGAAAGGCACATTTGATGTTTAAGCCACCCAGACTGTGGTACCTTGGTGTAGCACCTTAGACTGATGCAAACAATTTTTTTTAGTGAGGTGGATGAGAATATAAGAAAAGAAGGCAAATCCCCAAGTTACACAAGAGACAGTGCCAAGAGATTTGAGAGAATCAAAGCACCAGGAAAGTTGGGTGATCTGCCACTGACCCTAGGGACATTCCTGGACTTGTATCATCTCACAGCATGGCTTTAAATACATTGGGATAGAATATGATTCCAAGAACCTGGGAAGAGGATGAAAACCCTGCATAAAGCTGGGCTTGCAAAGAGGACAAATAGTCTCTACCTGTCAGACCCTGGAGTTGATAACGGATCTTATTTATGTGCTTTGGCTTTGGGAGTTCTATTTTTTTCATGGGGGACTGGCCATTGAACTCAGGGGCACTAAGCTAGCCACTTTTTACTTTCATTTTTGTTTTGAGACAGGGTCTAAATTGCTTATAGCCTAAGTTGCTGAGGCTGGCTTTGAACTTGGAATGCTCCTGCTTCAGTCTCCCAGGCTGTTGGGATTACAAGCATGTACTACCATGCCCAGCTTGGCTTTGCTTTTTAGTTGTAAAATGTTAGGTTAAAATTTCTTTGGCTAAATGAAAGCTGTTGACTTGCACTATTTCTGGGTTTACAGTCAAAGTGAACCCAACTCAAGGAGAAGAGGACCTATACTTCCTGACCCAGGTGAGAGAGGGACAGAAATGGGTATGACCCAGTGGTACACCTAGACTGCCTTTGAAGGGAGGTCAATTCCCACCAGGAGGGGTGCTTCAGTTCCACAGGCTAATGGCATTAACAGGTGTGATTTAACAAGAAAGTGCAACATAACAACACAAGGGAACAGGCTCTGCTTTGGGCCAGGATCTGCAAACAGACAGACAAAAACCAAACCGGAGGATTGGGGCTATGAGGATGTCTCATAAAACTGCATTGTGATGGAGGAAGTAAGTGAAACACACTTAAATTTAATCACAAGAAGAAAGGAGCAGAAACCAAGAGGAAAGAACACAAGGGACAAATTAACACGAAGGCTGTTTGAAAAATCACACAGTAGAAAGACCAGAGAGTGAGCTACTGAGAATCTGGGGAACATGGTCAGGGATGGGAGGGAAAAGCCACCTGGACTTATGAAGGTGGCTTTAAGGTATGAAGAAGCACAGTATGACTTGGGCCTATTGTGCATGCAATGGTTTGGAGGGATCCCCTGTTTGGCAGCGCTGAGGTGCTGCAGTTCAGTGTTACTCTGCTAGCTACAGGCCTTATGGCAATCAGGAGGTCTTTGTTATTGCTCCCTAACCAGCAAGGATAGGCAAAGACCATAGCAGAAGAAATGAGAGAGCGAGCTGTGGCCCATAGATTTTCTGCACATCTACATTGCGTTAGTGAGTTGGATAAGTATGATCTAAAAGCAGAAAGAACTCCTTTTGTCATTTTTGTTTTTCCCACAGGCACTGGAGGCCCACCTGACACAGCCTGAATATTTGTTAAAGTCATACAGGACAAGATTCTGCCTGCTGGTTTCCTTGCTCATCTGTGGAGTAGATTATTAGGTTTGGATGATTCAGAATATACTTACTTCTGCAATACTAGAAAATAATTTATAAACAACATCAAAAATTGGTGTCTAACATTTCTCTGACACTGGACACACAGTGTAAGTTTAGAACCTGTGGTTGAGCACTGGATTGCTGGACTCTGGGATCCCCCCTCATGAAGCATTTTCAGCTAAACAGAGGAAAAAAGGAGATGAGCTCATCTCTCCGAAGGGCATCAAAGGCCTCATTGAACACAGATCCTCTGAAGCCAGCACTGCCACACATTGAGGCACAAGTCAGCCTTCTAAGGATACATAATTCAGGAAGACACAATTTGGAGGTTTCAGAAAAAAATAAAAGGAACAGGGGTGAAGCAAGTGATTTGACTGAAGACTTTGAATCCTCTTTGTCTGTTCAGTAACCCCACTCTCACAAGCCCCTCTGAGTACCCCTGCTTTACCCCCAGAATAGACGGGAGCCTCCACAGGAGTCTCTTAGCCAGGAGGGAAGCCCAGTGTCTGTGACTTCAGCAGATCCAGTCTTTCATGTTCTGATTTCAAATGCAGCTCAGCTTAATACAAACAATGGTATAAAAACCATTCTCCTGCTAGAAGGGGACATTTTTAAAATAGATTTTTTGGGGGACTGAAGTGGTGGCTCATCAGTTACAGTGCTTACCTGGCATGTGTGAAGACATGGTTTCTAACCCCAGCACCATGTACGCATTGAGTGTCACAGCCACAAACGCCACATGAAAAACTAATTACAATTGATTCTCTCACTCACTGTCCCTCTCTCTCTTTATAAAAAAGAGAAAGAAACCAGATTTTCCTACCATCCTGGAGATGGCTTCAGTGTGATCTGTTTCAACAGTGATTCTGAGGTTCAGGATCTCCTCCACAGACTGCAGCTCACTGATAAAGAAGGCTACTGCATCGTCCTGAAAATCAAGGCAGACAGCAAGAAGAAAAAGGAGCTGGTTTGTCTCCACAAATTCCTGGGAGGTGTTCTCCCCAGTTCCTTCTTAGCTGCTGTTTGCCATAGGCCTCCAACTCAGGTTTAGTTCGCCCAGGTAAGCTCCATTCTATTATCAACATTGTGGATTCCCCTCTAATGCCATCATGGTGGTTTTGCAAAAGGGCAAGAGCACAGGCAGAATGGCCACACTGATTCCTGTTGCTTCAGCCAAACACTCAAGCATCACATGCACATGGCGGAGAAGCACTGGATCCTAAGATATCCACCTCTCCTCCAGTGCCAAACTCCTTCCCTTTACCAGCAGCCCCCTCCACCCCACCATAATGGTGGGCCCTAGAACCAGGATGGCCCCCTTCATTGGTTTCCTGTAGCATCGAGAAAAACTCTAGGAACAACAGCCAGACGGGAACTTTGGAGCAGTGCGGTGGTTTTTCAACAGAAGGATAGGGACTGTTTATTCATAGAAGATCTCAGGTGTTTCCTTAAGCATGGGATCTTGACTCACCTGAAGGCCACCTTCTCCAGAGATGCCTCTCTGCAGGAAGATTATGTGCAGGACAGCCTCCAGCTCCACAGCCAGCAGGTGGCCAGAAGCCTACTTCACGAGAAGGGCTGCATGTACCTGTGCACAGATGCTAAGAGCACGGCCAAGCACATCAACTATACCCTTGTGGGAGTGATAAACAAGGAGGTTGGAGATGACAAACTAGAAGCAGTGAAAACTTGGGCTACTTTAAAAGAAGAAAAATGGTATCTTCAGGATATTTGGTCAGAGTAGTGGAAATTATGGAAGACAATTTAAGAATTTTTGGCTGAACATATGAAAAGACAATTTTACTGAAGCTGAGATTTTAATTTTTCTTAAAATATTTCTTTAAGGAGGTGGAATAGAGAGCAGATCACTTAGCATAGGAGAGCAGCTGATGTGATTTAACACATCTCCACCCACTCCCTTCCTGTGCCTAAGACCCTCACCAAAGGGCCCTGGAGCTGAGGAGCGGGCTGGCCTAGTTCACCTGTGCCTCTGTGCAGCTGGAGAGCTTGGCTGCTCACAGGGACTCTACTTCTACATATCAGAGCTTCCAGATGCTGCACCTGAGCATAGAACTCACTGCATAACTCTTGTGAACTTGCATTGCCAATATGGAAAAGTAATTTATCATTTTATATGAATTATATTCATAAAGAATATTCATATTAATGTGTTTACATCACACATGGAGGGTATTTCTATTGCATGTTTATATAATTATTACCAAAACTGTATTTCTGATAATACTATTTTAATGTAATCCCATATAATGTTGTTATTTATGGTGCTAGAAAAGTGAAATATATTTAGAAATTCTATAAAACACCTAAAGAAACATGATATGTGTTTGGTAAATGGATTGCACCTAAATATGGATGCTTTTATTCTGCATAACTCCAACAGCTGCCTTTCTTCAGCCTTTAGCAACAAGTCCTACAATTAGAATGCTATAACAGATCCTGGACCAGAAGTCAGGAAAGGGTAACCTGGGGTCCTAGCCACTTAGTCCTTCAGGCACGTGCACCACATACCTCAGTGGGGCCTGTCACTTCTCATGATACCCCCCCTGATCTAGGCTCTGAATATCACTAGCTCAATGAAATCTGTCCCTTCCTTGCTATTTTCTGTCCTTCAACATTAAGGCATTGATGGTACTCTATTTATCAATGTTTTCCTGTGTTAGAAGCTGGTGCAAATCTCCCCAAATTGCCTGTGCTAATGATTGGACAAACCTTCCCAACTTGGAAACATTATTCAGGTTCCTACTTCAGAAATTCTCATATTTTTGCAATGAGTGGAGTCTTCAGGGATGTTACCCATGTGCAATGATATATGGCCCTTTCTGGCTATTTATGAATTTGTCATAGGTTCTACTAGATCTGATTAATTTTACTTTTTTATTATGAATTCTACCACTTGATTTCTCACTTACTCTTTTCCCTCAACATTGTTCTAGGCATTTGCTTTCTACCCCACTTTAAAAAGTGGTGGCTATCCTTTAAGATTGCTTGTTAATGCATGAAAAACATCCTTACCTTACAGAAAAACAAACCCCTAAATGCCAGTGATTGGACAAACTTTAAAACAGATCAGTAAACAAGAGTCTCAGAATTCATTTTTACTTTATGATATTTAGATGGTCTTCAGAATAATTTAAATTAATAACTCCTCAGACATTGTTTTCACAGTTTGATTAAGGACAAAGCACAGTCTCTCTTCTAATGATGCTAAAGTTCCTGGGAGTGACAATTCATGCCTGTTTTTTTAGATACTTGATTTTATTAGAAACACAGGCATTGAAATGAATTGTGTCCCATGTATTGAAAACTGAGTGTTTTGAAAATCTTGCTATCTATGGTCACATTTGCTGAAAAACATCTTTGCCCATGGGGGCAGTTATTGACACAAGGGAACCTTTGGCAACTTCCCTTGGTATAAAATTAGAAATTGATTAGATTCTAAGCAATCTTTAGTTGTCAGATTTCCACTCACAGGCAATGCCAGTTGAGAGAAGATATTTTTGAGCAGGACTGATGGAACACATACAAATAAACGCACATAGTTCAAAGCATGACTCAGAAGAGGGTTGGCAAATGAAGGGAGTATTGGGGTGGATTAATATGGAACCATTCCTGAAACCAAAAATCTATTTCACTGCCATTAACTGAATACTTCCAGTGTCCAAACTCTTCATATATATTACGTGGTGGGTGCCATTCTCCATTCTGAGGGAATAGAAGCTGAAATTCAGTGAGCTTAATAAACTAACCCAGGTGACCAACTCCATAGGGCTGATCTGGGATTTGCCAACTGTGGGATTCTAAAGCCCATGTACTGGGCCATTATCTTATGTGGCCTCCCCCAAACAAACATGGATCTTGTGTAGTGAAGACCTCTCTCAGGAGAACAAAGGTAGAATGTTCTTTATTTGCTTGCCTTTCCTGAATTACTATCAAATTGTGTCCAATTTCTGTCATTCAGGAGCCTGTGTCAATGCTTCCCATGAGCTTGAAACACAGTCTTCAAGACTGCACCTTAACTGGGTAGAAAAATGACTAGGGTGAGAAGCCCAGGCAAAGAACTGTATTATACCATTTTAAGTATTCCAAGTCAGTCCAGTTTATCAGGACTTCATGCTGACAATCATTTTACAGAGTGGCTAATTATCAGCTATCAGACAAATTCTTTATAAGTAAACTGGCCATGGTAAAACATGCCTGTAATCCCAGAAATCTGGGAGGCTGAGACAGGAGGATCAGATGTTCAAAGCCAGCCTCCACAATTTAGCAAGGCCCTAAGCAACTTAGTGTCTCAGAATAAAAAAATAAAAAATAAATATATAAAAAGGGCTGGAGATGTAGCTGATAAAGCACTCCAGGTTCCATCACCAGAACAAAAAAAAAAACAAAATGAAACAAATCCAACAGAAATAGCAGCACAAAAAAAAATAATAAATTCAATAAATAAAAGGCCAAATAATTATAATTCTGTACTATTTGTGAAAATAATAATATAATAATTGACAAATAAATGCTCCTAGGTTCACATGGAATGTTGTGTTCAGTTAATCTTCAAAGATAGCTATTGGTCTTCTGATAGCATTTTAAAGGAGAAAAAGTAAAAAGTAATTGATAGGGGGCTGGAGGGGTTGCTCAGAGGTTATGGCGCTTGCCTGGCATGGGTAAGGATGCATATTTGAACCCCAGCACCATGTAATCAATGAAGTGTTATTAAAGAATGCCACCTGAAAAGCTAAATAAAATTTATTCTCTCTTTCTCTCTCTTGCACTGTCCCTTTGTCTCTTAAAAAATAAAGGAATGGATACGTGTACCACCTGTTCCTCGGTGACACCTGCAGAAGGCAAATTAGATGCCTGTGGATGCTTATGTTGTCAGTTTGCTCTTCTCCACCTCAATCCCTAATATTCATGAGATGAAAATTATTAGGCCGATTTATTATCTGTCCGGACCCAACCAGCAGGAACCGGACCACTCTCATTCAAAGGTGAACTGAGATTAAAATAGACTCACTGGTCTTGAGTTCTCCAAGCACTTTATTTCTCCCTTTACCGCAGCTAAAGGCCTCCAAGTGTTTCTCACCTTCCCTCTCTTAGAGGCAAGGCCCTTAAAACATTCTTTTTAGAGTCAAGGCTTTTCACATTTAGAGTCCCTGTTTCTACTGCTATACTAGAGTCCCTATTTCTGGGGCCGGGGCTACTACCTGCATCTTCTACCGCTGCTGATCTCTCCGCCGTCTCTGCTGCTGCTGCTTCTTTGCTGTTTCTTCTGCTTCTACCATGCTGCTTCTATGCTATTTCCTTACTAATCACTACTCTATTTATCCATTACAATGACCAATAAGGATACAGTGCAAACACATTTATCCAATTGTAACAACTGAGTGGCCTAATGGTTTAGTCATGAGGTCAGGCATTACATCACTTAAGGAAGATACAAACCAGCTGGGACAGAGTTGTTTATCACCAAATCTTTTACAAGCCATCTGGGCCTCATGTTGGAGTCCAGTCTCCAACAATTATCCCAATCCCAGGCCTGGAAAGAAGGAAAGAAAGTAAAATGTACTGAAGCATGGGTCAAAAATACACTTGTCCACCCACAGCCTGTGGAGCTTAGGAATCTTCCCCACGTGCCCCGTGACCTATGACCCACTAGCGAATCTGCCTTTCATCCTCCAGCCTGTTTCATGGGTCTCACCTGAAACTGAACTGTTCACACAGTCGGTGGTGCTCACCATGCTTTCTTTCCATGCAAATTTCTGTGTCTAAACTATAAAAAGGCATCTGATGAAGGTCAGCCCCTTTGTATTCCTGTTTGGTGAAGACATTTCTGTTTCATCTTTGGCTTTTGGGGAAGTTTGGGCACGGGCTGCCTTTCAGAAATGCCTGCTGCCTTTCTTGTCCTCGTTAAGCATTTCCCACCTCCTTATTTTTTCTTCTTTTCAGGCTTATGTCTCTGTTTATTTGAGTAAGTTTTAATTTGATTGTTTTTGGAGTGGAGGACTGAATGCGGAAGTGCTTTGCCACTTAGCTACATCTAACAAGGGTTGACCCTAAAGACCACCTCCTCCAGCTACACCTTGGTCCTATCAGGGGATTAGCTCACTGATTGAGTTATGGCTCTCATAACCCAATCCTTTCAGCTCAGGTCCTTCCTTTCACTCCCCTCGCCCCTTCCCTTCCTCCACTGGGCTCTCCTCTCTTATTACTTTTTTTTAAAATTAGTGCATTATACTGAGATATCAAAGTGGATTCATTGTGGTATATTCCTATATGAACAGAGAATAATTTGGTGGATTTTGTTCCCCAGGATCTCCCTATGCTCTCCTTTCTCCCTCCCTCTTCATCCCAAGAAGGACTTTTAGAATTTCTATGCCATGAGGAATCTGAAACTCTTCTGCAACAAACTAACTTCTTTCACATATATCATAAAAGCCTTATCAAGTTCAGTGAGAATCTTATAAAGCAAGCAGTTACCAGTCCTGTCCAAACTTCCTTATTCTGAAAGTCAGATTCCTATTGAGCAAAAAGAATGTTTCTTTCCATTTAGGCAGAGTGGATGTCTCTTTGGGGGTACTGTCTCCTTAATGCTTGCATTTCACTTCCAGGATCCTGAGACACTCTTCTTAGTATCTGTGTCACTCAGCTTTTCATTCCTGTGACCAAAATACCTGACCCTAAGGACTCAGAGGAGGAAAAGTTTATGTTGGGCTTACAGTTGCAGAGGTTCTGTTCCTGGTCAGCTGACTCCACAGCCCTGGACATCAGGGAGGCAAGATACTGAGAGCTGGAGCCAGAAATGTGACAGGCAGACAGGGCAGGGACCTTCAGTGTGACAATTTTGTGCACAAGGTATCTAATGAGCCAGACAGCACGTGATCAAGCATTTATAAAAAAGTAAATCAACATATTAGTATTTCTTACATTGATTACATATCAAATGATACCATTTTGGATATATTAGGGTAAAGAAAATATATTAATTAAATTAATTTGTAGAAGAAGCAAGATGGCGTTCTGAAGACAAAAGGCTTTCCCTGCACCTCCGCGACTGATCAGGATATCTCCAGCTTCTCACCAGTATTTTGAGGTGCATTTGGGGGGAGTAGCATTGGGAATCACCAGTCCTAATCTTAGCAGTAGATTTGAGGAATAGAGACTTAAGAGTGACCAGGGGCTTTGTTCTGATAGGTCTCGGCTGTGGCGGTGGCAGACGCATTTGCACTCTCCCGCTTACACTCCCGCACGCCGGAGTCACATCTGCAAAGAAAAACCCGCACAGCTTTAAAGTCAGCGATCTGGCAAGGACCCCTCCCGGACCTGCGTTCTGTCTGGCAGCAGGATCAGTGACTGGAAATAGCGTTCAAGCAAGCACAGAGCAGCAGTTTGCGCAGAAGAGGCAGGGCAGGATCGGCAAGGGCGAGGAAGCCGAGCAAGCATCTGTACTTTATCTGCTTGCTAGTTACCACACTCCCAGCCCACCCAATCAGGGCAAGACCTCTTTGGGATTACAAAGCAAGCTCTAAATACTCCATCAGGAAGCAACGGAGATCAAAGGTGGAAATGGGAGCAGAAGCTTTGCTGAAGCCCTAAAGAAGTTGTGAAAGCAGCGAGGGAAGAGGAGTATCCATCTTTATTTATTTATTTATTTTTAATTTTATTTTTGAGCAACCTTACAAGATTTTAACAAAATAATATAAAATGTGCATATATTCTGGATATTGCATTTATCCCCAGGAGTGCCCCCCCAATTACCCTCCCTTATCCCTCCCTTCCCCTTCCCACTTTAACTCTAAAAAAAGTATTAGATTGTAAAGCATTACATCTTACTTGGATTTAACTCATGCTACTAGACCAACTTTCTCATTGTCCAGGGTCTAGTCCCTACCTCCACAGATGAGTGGCATCCATCTTTAAAACAACACTCCCTGTCTTGGACCTGTCTCCCCAGGGTCTGCAAAACAGGCTCATAAAACTGTTCCTGGATCCAGCAGCTGAACACAGGCAGACTCAGCAGAAGGTGGGGTCCGGGACCTGAATCCTCCTGTCATAAAGGATCTGGGACTGAGGAGTAATGGTGTTCAAGGCTCTGTCCTCCCACCATAGACAGACGTACATTCACAGGGCGGAAAAGCTGACCCCCACCTCTGGGATCACAGAAGTCATTTTCAAAAACTGCCAGCAGATGGAGCTCTGATAACATGTCTTCTGACATACAGATCCCCTGAATCCAGCTTCAAAAAAAGTTAAAATTGGTCATATCCAGGCAGAAATAGAGGATCCATTCCCTGAAAGGACCAGAGACAATCATAATATTGATACTTCCAGGGTTTTCCTATTAAGTATTATTTTCCTCCCCCCTCTTTTTTTTTTTATTTCGACTTCATTTTCTAGGTGTGTACCAAGGCGATATCTGGTCGAGTTTACTGGTTCTCCAATATATAAAAATTCTAGCAGTTTTTACTTTTCTGTTATGCTAACATCGAAGAGCAGTTAACCCCTACCCCTCCTTTTTTTTATTTTTCTTTCTCTTTTCTTTTTTCTCTCTCCTCCTAGAGGGATAATTAACAATAGTAGTTCTTCTTAGTTTGGTAGCCGGTTTTTAAGGTTTCTTTCTCTTTTAGTTTTTTCCTATTTAGCATATCTCTGACTCACTCTTACCCATCCATTCTAGCCCTGTTCTCATTTTTGAGAAGAAGGACTCTGGTCAGTGCATAAAGTAACTGAAATATTTTATGCCTGAAAAGCATAATTCTCAGGGAGCACTTCTTCCCTTAAATTTTAGCAATAACCCAAATCTTGCCAATAACCCGTTTGCCCTTCCTATATTAGGCCACAGCTATCCTAGCTACCCCTTGGATCTGTATCTTCTTTTCTATTTCTTTCTTTCCTGCCTTATTTCAAACTTAGTGAATCTTTTCTGTTCAATTTCGTTTTCTCTTCAAATGTTTTCCCCTTAGCATTGTCTTGTTCTTTCTACAGCAAATTCTTTCACTCCTTCACTTTCTCACTGTACATAATTGGTATACATAAACTTATCTCTTAATTTTACCTGCATTACACCCCTTTTGACTCCAAATTAGTTAACTCAATTTCACCCCCATTATTAAGACTGTGTAAATATTATTGCAGTATTTGTTAATCTGAGTAACACGTATTTGTTCCTGAATTCTGTCATAGGCGATAGTAATTTTCTAATATCACCAAAAGTATTGATTATTACTTACATTAGTTGCATAGGCCAAAATTGATAATCTATTATAGTGGATGCTAAATAATAATTTACTACTGTTTATTGTAAGCTTTGATTGAACATATTGCTAATTTACTTCTAGCGCATGAGGTGTTGGAATTCTGCAAGGGTAACAAACAGTTTAGAGTAAAAGGGGTTGTCTTTTGAAATCAACTCTCCTGACAAAACCCCATCTCAAATAAGGGTTGGGACGGATCTCCCAACCCAACAGCTTAGTCCATAAGGCAGAAGACAAGAGAAAGAACCACACAACCTGTAGTGTTCCCACAAAAGGTTCACCTGGTAAATAAGAGAGAAGAATCCCTTCAAGCATGAAAAACCAAACTCGAAGAAGTTCACAACAATCCTAAAACTCCCCTGATAAGGGGGCTATGGCCAGGGACTGGGATGAAAATCTAGAACAATATATCAATGAGCTGGCAACAAAAAGGATCATCGACTTAAAAGAAGAAATAATGAAGGGAATGAAGGGAATAATGGAGAAAATCCAAGATTTGAAAGACTCGATTCTTACAGTAATAGATTATCTCAAAAAGGAAGTTACAGACCTCAAATCTGTAGTCAATATCATGAAAGGGATCATGCAAGAATTTAATAATAGAATAACTTCATTAGAAAATAGAACCTCTGCAAATGAAGAAAGAACTTCAGAAAATGAAGACAGGTTGACCAAGCTAGAGCTCACAGACATCAAAAAGAAAAAAAAAATTGAATGACAATGACCAGTATTTCAAGAATGTTTGGGATGAAATGAAGAGAAATAATCTGAGAATAATTGGAATACAGGAAGAAATTGAGACACACAACAATGGTATGAGAAATATTCTCAAAGAGATCCTGAAAGAAAATTTCTCTCACATAAAAGTGGAATCTGACATGCTCATTCAGGAAGCTTACAGGACACCCAATAGGCCTAATCAAAAGAGAAACTCACCTAGACACATCATATTCAAAATGTACAACAGAGATATCAAAGAAACTATATTAAAAGCAGCAAGGGAGAAATGCCAAATCACATTCAGAGGCAAGCCAATAAGAATTGTATGTGACTTCTCAACCCAGACACTGGAAGCAAGAAGGTCTTGGAATAATATCTTTCAATGTCTAAATGTCCAAAACATGCAGCCTAGAATTCTATACCCAGCAAAGCTCAGCTTCAAATTTGATGGAGAAATAAATACTTTCCATGACAAAACAAAATTGGCAAAATTTGTCAACAGAAAACCTGCCCTACAAAGAATTCTCAAGGAAATACTCCAGACAGAAGAACAAGCACTTGATACCCATAACCCACAAATGGAAAAAATTCAGTGAAGGTTTCACCTACCAAGAACCAACCAAGGCAACCACGGAAATAGCTAAGTAAGACACAATGACTACAAAACAACTGCCCACTTCTATCTTAACACTGAACGTAAATAGTCTAAATGCACCACTCAAAAGACACAGACTTGCAGACTGGATCAAAAAACATAATCCAACCATATGCTGCTTACAAGAAACTCACCTAACAGGCAAAGACATCCACAAATTAAGGGTGAAAGGATGGAAAAAATCTACCACGCTTATGGACAAAGAAAACAAGCCGGTGTCGCTATACTTATATCCGACAAAGTAAATTTCAATCAAAAGAGATAAAGAAGGCCACTACCTAGTACTAAAAGGAACCCTTCAACAGGAAGAAATAGCCATAGTTAATATTTACTCTCCAAAAACAATGGACCCAATTACGTGAACAAATCACTTCACAACATCAAACATCTCGTGGATCATAACACAATAATACTGGGAGACTTCAACACTCTGCTGTCACCATTAGAAAGATCATCAAAACAAAAAATCAATAAAGAAAAAGCCAGCCTGAATAACTCCGTAAACCAAATGGACTTCACAGACATATATAGAGTTTTCCATCCTAAATTAGCAGAATACACCTTCTTCTCTGCAGCACATGGATCCTTTTCCAAAATAGATCATATACTGGTTCATAAAGATAATCTCAGCAAATATAAGAAAGTAGACATTATCCCGTGTGTCCTTTCAGACCACAACACTATGACCCTAGCAATCAACAGCAATAATCATAACAGAAAACACACATATTACTGGAAATTGAATATTACCTTATTAAATGAAGAATGGATCCAAGAAGAAATGAAAGAAGGAATCCACAAATTCTTAGAAGAGAACGAAAATGAAGACACAACATATCGAAACCTTTGGGACAGCATGAAAGCTTTCCTAAGGGGAAAATTCATAGCATGGGTGCCGGCCCACATTAAAAATGAAGAGAGATCCCAAATAAATAAGCTTACACTTCATCTCAAAGCCCACCAAAAGGAAGAACAATCTAACCCCAAAGCCAGCAGAAGACAGGAAATAATCAAGATCAGAGCCAAAATCAATGAAATTGAAAACAAAAAAACAAAAAAAGAATTGATGAAACAAAAAGCTGGTACTTTGAAAAAATAAACAAGATAGGCCCTAGTGAATCTAACCAAAAGAAGAAGAGAAATGAGGCAAATCAATAAAATCTCCAATGAAAAGGTAACGATCACCACCGACCCCATAGAAATACAAAAAATTATAAGATCGTATTTTGAAAACCTATACTCCTCCAAATTTGATAACTTGGAAGAAATGGATACATTTCTTGACACTTACAACATTCCTAAATTGAATCAGTAGGATATTGAATTCCTAAATGGCAAAATCACAGGCACTGAAATCCAGATTGCAATTAAAAGTCTACCAAAGAAGAAAAGCCCAGGACTAGACGGCTTCTCCGCTGATTTTTACCACACTTTTGAGGAGGAACTAGCACCTCTCCTTATTAAGTTATTCCAAGAAATTGAAAAGGAGTGAATGCTCCCATCCACTTTTTATGAAGCGACCACAACTCTGATACCAAAACCTGACAAGGATACATCAAGAAAAGAAAACTACAGACCAATATCCCTTATGAACTTGGGTGCAAAAATCCTCAACAAAGTACTAGCAAACCACATTCAAAAACATATTAAGGAAATAATCCATCATGACCAAGTGGGCTTCATCCCAGGAATGCAGGGCTGGTTCAACATACGCAAAACAATTAACACAATCCACCACTTAAACAGAATCATGGACAAAAACCATATGATCATCTCATTGGATGCAGAAAAGGCCTTTGATAAAATTCAGCACTCTTTTATGTTGAAAACTCTAGAAAGGATGGGGTTCAAAGGATCATTTCTGAACTTCATCAGGGCTATATTTGCTAAACCCTCAGCTAGTATAATACTAAATGGAGAAAAGCTGAAAGCATTTCCACTAAAGTCCGGAACAAGACAAGGATGTCCACCCTTATCTCTTTTATTCTATATTGTTCTTGAGACCCTAGCTGGAGCAATCAGGCAAGAGAACAAAATCAAAGGGATAAAAATAGGAAGAGAGTAAGTCAAACTCTCTCTGTTTGCTGATGACAGGATCCTGTATCTGGAAGATCCAAAAAACTCCATTAATAAACTTCTCGAACTCATAAGTAGATTTAGCAAAGTGGCAGGTTACAAGATCAACACACATAAATCAATAGCTTTCCTATATAGAAATAATAACATGACTGAAGAAGAACTCAGGAATTCAGTTCATTTCAAAATAGCTTAAAAAAAAATAACATACTTGGGAATTATCCTAACAAGGGAAATCAAAGATCTCTTCAATGAAAACTATCAAACATTGAAGAACGAAATCCAAGATGACCTAAGAAGATGGAAATATCTCCTATGCTCTTGTATAGGCAGAATTAATATAATAAAAATGGCCATTCTACCAAAAGCTTTATATAGATTTAATGCTATCCCTATAAAGATACCTATGTCGTTCTTTAAAGACATAGCAAAAGTAATTCATTTGGAACAACAAGAAACCAAGAATTGTCAACGCACTACTAAGTAAGAAAGATGAAACAGGAGGTTTTGCCATTCCAGATCTAAAACTATACTATAGAGCCATAGTAACAAGGACAGCATGGTACTGGTATCAAGACAGAGAAGAAGACCAATGGAATAGAATAGAAGACCCCGAAACAAATCCTCAAATCTTTAAACGTCTGATTTTTGACAAAGGGGGACAAAATATTACATGGAGAAGTGACAGCCTCTTCAATAAATGATGCTGGACAAACTGGTCATCCACCTGCAGAAAGTTGAAATTAGACCCATATCTTTCTCCTTGCACAAGAATCAAATCAAAATGGATCAAGGAGCTAGGTATCAAACCAGCTACGTTGCAACTGATAGAAGACAAAATTAGTCCAACACTTCAACATTTGGGAGTAGGCAAAGACTTTCTCAACAGGTCTCCTAAAGTGAAGGAAGAAAAGTCAAAAATCAGTGAATGGGATTTCATAAAGCTAAAAAGCTTTTGTACTGCCAAGGAAACAATCCAAAGAGTCAAGAGGTTTCCTACTGAAATGGAGAGTATCATGGACTATGATTCCTCAGACAAGGGTCTCATATCCAGAATCTATAAAATACTCAAAAATGTCAACTATGGAAACAACAGCAGCCCAATTGATAAATGGGCCAAAGAGCTAGAGACTTCTCACCAGAGGACATTGATCAAGCCAATGAATACATGAGAAAGTTCTCTAAATCTCTAGTAATCAGAGAAATGTAAATGAAAACCACATTAAGATATCACCTTATGCCAGTCAGAATGGCAAAGATGAAGAAAATAAATAATAATAGATGCTGGAGGGGCTGTGGAGACATAGGCACACTAACACACTGCTGGTGGAGGTGCAGACTGGTGCAGCCCCTCTGGAAAGCAGTATGGAGAATCCTCAAAAACCTAGGGATGAGTCCACCATATGACTCTGCTATTCCACTCCTGGGTATCTTTCCAGGGGACTTAGAATCTGCACATTATAGTGACACAGCAACATTTATGTTAATAGCAGCACAATTTACTATTGCTAGGCTATGGAAACAACCCCGATGTCCCTCACTGGAAGAATGGATCCAAAAACTGTGGTACATTTATATCATGGAATATTACACAGCAATTAGAAACAATGATATTGCAGCCCTCAAAGGTAAATGGATGGCTATGTCAGAGATCATGATGAGTAAAATCAGCTTAACCCAGAGATCTAAGGGTCGATTGTCTCCACTCGTCTGTGGAGGTGGGAACTAGACCCTGGACAATGAGATAGTTGGTCTATTATCATGTGCTAAATCCAGATAAGATGTAATGTTTTACAACCTAATACTTTTTTAGAGATATAGTGGGAAGGAGAAGGGTGGGATAAGGGAGGGTCATTGGGGGGCACTCCTGTGGGTAATTGCGATATCCAGAATATATACACATTTTATATTATTTTGTTAAAAACTTGTAAGGTTGTTCAAAAATAAAAAATAAAAAAATTAAATTAATTTAACTGTTGAATTTTGAAAATGTGGCTCGCAAATTTTCATGCGTGGCTCACATGATAATTCTATTGGACACAATCTGACCTTTGCTCCTTCCTCAGGGTCATTATTTCCCCTGTCATTTTACTTGAGTGATAAAGTTTGCTCTGCCAAAAATACACCCACTATGTCCCCAGCACAAGACTCTGTAGCTGATTTTCCTCTCTTGGGAATATTCTTTACCAAGCTCATGGAGATTTCTTCTTCATTTCCTGCTCACCCTCTCATGTAGATCATCTCTCTCTGCCGTTACCCTATTTTATCTTTCTTTCCAGCAGTTAAACAAGGACAACATTCCCTATCATCTACCCTGTGTCTAGTGGAAAGGATTAGACAGATGAACGCTATGGGATTTTGTGTTTTCCTGTAACCTACCTTCTGGATGAGGTCCTATGCAAGACAGTTTTGCTCACCTTGTCAGACTGTCTCCTCTTTGAGCCTTGGCATTTCCAACCTGCTTAGCTTCCTCCACATCTGTGTGACATCATCTTTCAGTCAGTCTGAAGGGCTAGCCTGAGGCTCAGGGTCTTTACAGTGTTCTCCTAGGATAGGAAGTTGACTTGCCCAGCCTGCCTGTGAGGAGACACTCCAAGCCACTCATTCACAGCTCCTGGAGGGCTCTCAGTCTGGGTTCTCTCTTTTCACCACAGTAGAGGGCAGCAGAGTCCTTTCCACAGGGCATTTCAGCAAAGAAGACAAAGCAGACTAGGCTGTCCAGACTTTATTGCAGTTTCATGATTATTTAAATTTTCAATCTTCTCTCTCTCTCTCTCTCTCTCTCTCTCTGAACCCAGAGGTGGTTTAACACTGAGCCATATGCTCAGCCCATTTTTAATTTATTTATTTATTTGAGGCAGAGTCTTGCAAAGTTGCTGAGGTTCTCAGCCAAGTTGCCCAGGCTAGTCTCATATTTGAGATCCTCCTGCATCAGCCTCTGGAGTTGTTGGGATGAGAGGCACAGTCTACTTTGCCCAGACACAATCTCTGAAATGCCTAATTTTTCACTAGAAACTTTACTTGATCTTAGTCAAAAGTTATAAAAACAGCAATCACTAAAAAACATAATGAAATTATGTTTTCCAAAACTTTTTGGAAATAAGGGAGGAGAGAAAAGGAAAGCAGGGAATTCTGTCTAAGTAAAAGAAAAATCAGTGGACTAAATCATGGGGATTAAGCCAGAAGGAGAAGGGATGGGATAAGGGAGGAAGTGTGGAATGAATATGACCTAACTTTCCTAGGTATACAATGAATCTACCACAGTGAATCTCACTGCCATGTACATATATAAGACACTATATTTAAAAAAACTCTAAAGGTAAATAGGAGAAAGGTCAATAAAGTAGAGGGAAGGGAAGGGAACTGGGGAAGAGTAGGGGAAGAAAAGGGGAATGTTGGGGACAGAAGTGAACAAATTTTATTGTATGCCTTACAACTATGTCATGATGAATCCTGATGTTATGTGTAACTAAAAAGAGCCAGATATTTAAAAATATGCAACAACCTTTTAAAAAGTACTTATTGTTGCTAGATTAACTTTAGTGCATTTGTCACTTGCCTTTATCTGGAAATGGTGTTGATGTTTTTACTTCTAACCTTCTTTCATTCTCATTCAATCCACTGGGTTAAGCTAGAGAGCTAAACATTGGGATTTTGGTGTAACAGTTTTATTGTTTATTTATTTATATTTGGAATTGTAAATGGGAAAAGGTGGATACCCTTTGCTAAATTTGCACTCTCTAGTAATTGATGTTAATCAATTACTAGACTACATACTAGAATGTGGGATTTAAAACTCATGAAACCTGATCTAACCACTCAACAATTAAGACCACCTGGCTTCTCACCTAGCTGGAGGCCCTGACTGTTCCTACTTGGACTTGATAATAAATTACATTAGGAATAAGGCAAACATTAGCTGTCCTTCATAGGACAAAGCAGAATGGATATTTAACCATTTAACCCTGAATAACTAAATCCAATAAGCAAATCCGAA
>PVKS010033211.1:0-21911 GCA_004027875.1 Aplodontia rufa
TTCTTCATCTTTGCCATTCTAACTGGTGTAAGGTGATATCTTAATGTGGTTTTCATTTGCATTTCTCTGATTACTAATGATTTAGAGCACTTTCTCATGTATTCATTGGCTTGATCAATGTCCTCTGGTGAGAAGTCTCTATTTAGCTCTTTGGCCCATTTATCAATTGGGCTGTTGGTGTTTTTGTAGCTGACATTTTCTTCTGAAAGTTTAAGATACCACAGATCATTTTTGGAAATAGGCTATGGATGTTTAAGGAAATATACAGATTCAGCCACCAGGTGGCAGCATTATATAATAGAAGACACCTAAACCCTACCGGGGCCTATTTTTGCTATTTAACATCTGTGTGACTTTGGGCCAGGGACCTTTATCATTCTGACCCCTAGTTTTAAGTGAGAAAAAGGAAACATATTGTAAAAAAATGAATTGAGATTAAATATACCTTGAAAAGTGGCAATAGCTTTGTGATTAAGTGCAAGGACTTTGACACAGATGGTCTGGTTTCAAATTCTATTATGTCAGTTAATAGCTCAAACAGGTTATTTAACTGCTCTGAGCCTTAGCTGCCTCCTTCTAAAATGGAGGTGCCTGTTCTGTGGGATTGTTGCAAGAATTCAAGGGCAGTATACAACGTGCTTAGAACAATGCCTGGCACCCATGGAACCTCAAGGGTTAAGAGCTGTTAATCCTAATTGACATACAAGGCTCTCCTTGCAGTGCACAGTCCAGAGCACACCAGATACCAGTCTCTTACCAATGTGCCTCCGAGGTGCTTGAAATGGGGTCTCCATGTGGCCCTCAGGCTCTTCAGCATGCTGAGGTGACAGGGTTGACTCCTGGTCCACTGATTCCTGGGGTGAGAGACTGGATGGGGAAGGAGGAACACAGCTTGTGAACAGGGAAGGATGCCTCAAAGCTCGCCACTCTCCAATTTCTTCTCAAATTCCACACAATCTTTATCAAATTTCCAGCATGGTTTCTTGTAGTACTTGACATAATAATCATACAATGTAAATGGAATTAGACCATGAAAAAATCCAAAATAATTTTGAAGAGTTTTGTGGAAGTTAAAAGAGGTGAACAGATGTCTCTACGAACAGTGTTGGGCAGACTGTGCTTTTGGATCCATCATGGTGTGTAACAAAGCAAATAAAGTATCCACACTACTGTGAACTTGTCACAGGCAAGCAGAGAGTTGAAACTCCAAGCCTCGGTTCTTGTGTTCTAATGAAATAAAACTTAAAGTTAGACACCAAAAGTCATGCAAGCAAACTTTATTACAAGTGAAAGTATAGCAAATGCAAAGTAAGGCTCAAGAAGAAAGCTCTCTCAAAAAGAGGGTGGGCCATCTCCAAGCAGAGAACGACAAAGGCTGTCTCCAAATTTATTACTGTTTGATGTTTACCAGAAAAACTGGGGCCCACCTTTTGCTCTCTGCCCACCAGATATCAGTCTTCACATCAGGTGGTGGAGTTTTTTACCTTAGTTGGTCCTCTCTAGAACTGTCATGGTGGCCAAACGATTTAGGATGGGCTTTATCTACAAGTCCATCCCATGAGGTGGGCATTGGGGTAAGTGGCTGGTCAGAAGTTACCTTAGTGCACCTGGGCTGCTAAAGGAATCTTCTTTCACAAACAAATGGAAACACCTAGAGCCATCGTTCCTAGCTTCACATCAACCTCAATGGACCCTGTAAAGAGTTACTGACCTTAATCCTTTACTTTTGGTATATTTCAGATCAGCTCTTTTGCTTATGTTTATTTTTCTACAAATTAACTACCACTCTTTGCTTTCTTACCCACTTTAAAGCAGTTTAAAGAAGACTCTAAAGTGATTAAAAGATGACTTGTGATCTTCTCACCCATTTTACTGCTCATTGCTAGCTACTATTTAACAAACCTACTTTTGGCTCCCAGACTTTTTATTTTTCCAGTGCACCCTGCATCAACATTAAACATGATGGGTTCTTCATTTCCAATGTTTGTGTTTATAAAGCACTTAACTCTGCTTGACAAATAGCCCTCCATAGAACTATCAGGTGATCAGGCTCTCCCAGCCAACTCCAGCCTGGGGTCATCGTAATGGTATTTCTCCAGGGCAGTCTGCATCTGCAGGACTGGAGAAACCCCCAAAGGCCAAATTTATTTTGAGACTCACTACATTTTCTGCAGTTTTCAATAATAAAGATGATTTTTTGAACTTAAATTTTTTAGTGTATATTGCAGGAAAAGAAACTCAGAGTTGGAAAACAAAATTAAAATTATAGTATTGAATAGTCTTTCTTCTAAACTCCATCCCCTCAATGAAGGCAGATTTGCCTTCCCTGAAGCTCCTTGTTTCCTGTGAAAAATGATTCCCTCTCATCTCTAAATTTCCTTCTGTGCTAAAAACAAGAAATATCAGACAGGAGGCCTTGAACTCTGTTTGGGGAAACATTTATCTAAAGCCATAGGCCTTACTGTCTAATATACTCAGCTCCCAAAAGCCTCTGTGCTGTATTCTAAGATTCTTGCTGTTTCCCTCACTGTTAAGGGATAACATACAATGAATTTTATTGAAAACAATTTGAGGTCACCATTTGGGGCCCAGCAGTCAGTTCCTGCTGCAATCAATGTGTGCCTGGAGAAACCAGGAGCTGAGAGCAAGATCTTCAAAATCCTCATACCTCAGTAAGATAAATAGGCCCATCCAAAAACATGGAGGATGATCTGAACAGATACTTCACCAAGGAAAGCATGTGAGTGGCTAATAAGCACACAAAAAGGTGATCGGCACCATTTCGAAAAATCCAAAGCAAAATTAGAATAAGACACCCATTCACTAGATTGGCTGTAATAAAAAAGAGAAACAAATATTGACAACGACGTAGAGAAATGAGGACTGTCAAACATTGCTGGTAAAGACATAAAATAGTTCAGCCATCTTGGAAAACAGTTTGGCAACTTCTTAAAAAGTTAAGCATATTTGTCATAGGACTGAATAATTCCACTATTAGCTACCTACCCAAAAGAAATAAAAACATGTCCAAAGACTTACATGTGGTAATTGTTAGAAACTCTATACACAGTAGCCAAAACTTGAAAACAAGTAAATAGCTATCGATTGGTGATGTAGTATGTCCATACAGTAGAATACCACTCAGCAGAAAAAGGAATGAACTGATTCATGCTATGACTTGGAGAAACAATTCAATGCCCCTCCTGTTTGGAAGAGTGTAAATGAAATAAACAAATAAGAAATTGCTAGGGGCTGGAGCGGTGGCTCAGCAGTTTCGGCACTTGCCTGGCAAGCACGAGGACCCGGGTTCGAACCCCAGCACCACGTACACAATTGAGTGTTGAGCAGCTGGGGCCATGTGAAAAACTAAATAAGGTTGTTTCTCTCTTTCTCTGTCTCTCTCACTGTCCCTCTCTCTTTGAAAAAAAAGAAAAAGAAAAAAAAAGAAATTGCTACATGGAGAATGTGAAGAAGGTCTGGTGAAAATTAGAATGAATCTCTCCAGACCTACCAAGAACATGCTGAGGGAATAAGCTTTTCAAGTTTAGGAGAAACTGATTTTATCACTAACAGCTGTTCAGATGCATAAGGTAATAAAGTCCTAACCCCAATTATCTAAATGAAAAAAGGAGTGAAAGTGATGCAGTAATGCTAGTTTTGAGGTTATGCAATATGCCATTAGCTATGTCTTTGCATAAATTCAAAGTTTCCTGAAACATCAACCTATGACAGGACATTCTGTACAAAGACCACGGGGAATCAATTATTGGGTGTCTAATGCCAAGTGCTTTACAAATGTTGCCTAGGTAACAGAAAGGACCCAAATATTAAAAACTAACTTTTCTCTGTAAAGTCTCACAGTTTTTTATAAAACAAAATGTATTAGGTGAAGAAAAAAAAATAAAACCACCTAGAACACTGATGGATATGGGAAATGACCAGAAATCACTCAGGTGAGCCAGACAGCAAGCACCCTATTCAATGTTTTGAAATCTACCATCTGGGGCCCTTATCAGAATCTATTGACTCCCAGCCCTTATCAGAAGAATCAGAAGAATCACATCCTACCAAAACTCCCATTTTAACCAGAAAACTTACACCTTGCCCCCCTGCCCCTCACCCCATGCTGTATGCAGCAGGTGGTCTCCAGACTCCACTGGTCCCTGCTCCACAGGTTTCTCCTGAATCAACCTGTGTTACTATTAAGCCACGACTCTCCTCTCTCTTTCTTGCCTTCATTCCTCTCTTTCCTTACAAACACCACCCTTATTAATATGTTATTCTTTTATATTGGCATTTCTAACCACAGGCACACTAAGATTGTGCTGCAATCATGACTTTGTTATTTTTCTTTTGTCCCTACTTATAATATGAATGTTTTTGAATAAATATTTTTATAATAGGAATAGTCTGAATAAATGCTCAAGAGCACTAGCTGACTACAGAACTGTTTTGTTATATGGATGAAATAATTTAATCATTCCTCTACTGTCAGACATTTGAGTGCTTCCTAATTTTCCACTCTTTTAAATAGTTCTTTGTCTATAAAAGTATATAGTAAAGAGCATGTCATTCTATTGTGCATCTCTTTGCCTACCAGCAAAGGTCAACAATTTTTCATGTTTTATTGACCCCTTTGTATTTCTGTGATTGGTTAATTCTGTGAATTAAATAATGCAGGATTCACAAATGATTCTGAGCCCATGGTCTCCTCTGCTTCCCCCTTAAGTTCCTGAGGAGCTCTGAAAGGCAGGACAGTGTACTGTCCTCTGCTGTCCTCAGCCCACACTCCTTGCTACAGTTTGGATATAAAATATTCTCCCAGTGACTCAAGTATTGAATGCTTGGTCTCTAAGGCAGCACTATTCAGAGGTGATGCTTTTGGGAAATGATTGGATTATGAGGGCTCTGACTTCATCCATGGATTAATCCATTGATAGCTGAATGGATAGTACGAGGTGGTGGAAACTGCAGGCAGATGGGGCTGCTTTGAGGAAACACGTCACTGAGGGGCATGCCCTTGGGACCTATATCTTATCTTGTCCCTGGTCCATTCACCCTACCCTCTTTACCACTCTCTCCCTCTCCCTCTTCTTTTCCATTTTCTTCTCCCTCTCCCTCCCTGCTTCCTAGCTGTCATGAGGTAAGCATCTGTCCTCCGTTGCACCTGTCTGCCTTGGTGTTGGGCTTCACATCAGGCCCAAAGCAATGGAGTCAGCTGACCATGGACTAAATATTATGAAACCATGAGCCAAAATAAATTCCTTCTCTAAATTGTTTTCTCAGGTATTCATCACAGTGACAAAAAGCTGACAAATACATTTCCTTTTGAATGAGAGTGGTCAGACCAAGAACCAGGGTTCTCAAAGTGCCCAAGTCTGGCCCAAACCCTTTGCTGAACACCTGTCCCAGAGTTCTGTCTAGATCTGGATCTTTGAACTTGCCTGAGGCAGCCCCTAGGCAGCCAGGAGTTTGGAGGACCTGTATTTGCATCTCATTATTAGGAACTAATGTAAGAAACAACTTGTATTAATAATTTATCACAGATCCTATTTTCTCATTGCAATTCACATTTGCACTACCTTTAATTTATATTATATAAGTGCTAGACCTCAGATAACATTTTTCATGGAAACTTAAAAATTTTCTCATCACTCAGATACAATTTGAACTGTGTGTAAAAGTCTCAGGTTCGTGAATGTATTACTATGTGATAATTATCTAATTTTTGTTTAGCTCTAATTTGTTCATTCTAATAGAAATGAGCATTTGCCAAGGAATAACTGGTTTTGGAAGTGAGTTCACCTGTGATCCAGATTCTCTGGGGATGTGTCTGTCCTGCTGGCATTTGATCTCTTCCATTGCCAGGACTCTGTTTCACTCATCTTCTACCACAAAATCAAACAGGGCTTGATCCACCATGAGCTTTCAACAATGACATTTCTTGTGGGAAATAAAAGAAGTGCAGTTAACCTTTCACTTACACGGATTAACATGTACTTTTGCTATAGAAGATATCCATTCTGTACTCACTTAAATATTATCAAAGAAATATTCACACAATGGATGTGTGAGTGAACCCACAAGAGGGTGAAATAACAGGTTATGTATTAGGATCTGGAAAATAGCAGTACCACTTTCATGGGAAATCAGAAAAGCGCCTGTGGGGACGTTTCTCTCTCTCTCTCTCTCTCATTCTCTGTTTCATTTTTGCACAGGACAGATGCTCATATGAAGATTATGGAAGCAGCCACAATGAGACACTCAAGAATAAGGAAAAGGCTCTTGTGGATGACCCAAGTCTCTCTTTACAGACCCAATGGCATAAAATAACAGATACTCCAAAGTATCTGGAGTTTGTCTGTGAAAGAGAAAGGGATGGGAGGAACAAAGTGTGGAAACAAATCTGCATGTTAAAGGTAAGCTTCAGGAAGATCATAGGGGCTTGAGACTGTAAAAGGGGTCTAGGTTAGTTGAGAATTCTCAAATCTAAGGGCCTGAAGCAGATAGCAGATTTAATCATACCTTACATGGTTAGAGGAGCTCTTGAATAAAATCAGATTGCAGAAGGCCAAGTTTACAGAGGGAGATGAAGGCACACAATCAACCAAGAAGAAACACTGTAAAACCAAAGATGAGAATAGTGCCAGGGAATTAAAGCTCAAAAAAAAACAAAAATGAATGGGGAAAGTTATCAGAAGAGTTTTACTGTTCTGTTCAAAGGAAGATGACCAGGGAATACATGGGAAGGGCTTGGTCTTGAAGAGGATGGTGTCATGTTAAAATCAGCTGTAGGGCTGGGGTGCAGCCCAGTGGTGGAGCGCTCTCCTAGCATGGGCAGACCATGGGTTCCATCCCCAGCACTGCAACAACAAAACCAACCAAATAAAACCTGTGGTTCATAAGTTCAAAGGGCAGGACCTTAACTTTTTCATTTCTGTCCACACAAGACTGGCACACTTTAGCCATCTCACCAAAACTTACACCCAATTATCGAAGGAAGAACAGAAGAGTTAACTCCTGCTCAACTGTCTTTTTTCTGAATGGAAAATGTGGAATCAACAGCATATACAGAAAGTAAAATGATCATACTTGATGAATGAATAAAAAGTGGGGGGGGGGGGAATCTGAGTCTCTGAAAAGGTTAGGCCTAAAAGGACTTGTGGAAAAGAAAAGTTAATGAATCAGAGTTAGGATTCCGAAATCAAACAGGGTAAAATGTCCCCCAGAATAATGTGAAGAAGAAAGATCAAGGGGAAACAAAATTTGAGTTGACATTGTAAGAGAGCAAACAGAAATAAAGTCTCTTTAAAAGATGTCTTGACCTACATAAGTTCCCACAGTTTAATTGCACTAATAAGCAAGGAAAGAGGACCTCCAAATTTAATAAGAGAACTTTCACGTCCCTTCTACTATTCAGAGACTCACATAATAGCTTTATATGATTATTTTGGTTCAGATCTGGAAAGTCCCCCTAAGGTGCATGTATTGAAGGCTTGGTCCCCAATGTTCATAGTGGGGCTTTTGGGAAAGGGACAGGATCATGAGAGCTCTGACCTCATCAGTGAGTGAATCCATTGATGGATTCATAGCTGAATAGACTACTGGGAGGTGGTGGGAACTGTTGGAGGTGGGACCTAGCTGAAAGGAGTGGATTCTTGGGGGTATGACCTTGTCCTATCCCTCCTTCCCCTTTCTCCTTCCTGGCTACCATGAGCTGAGCAGTTTTCTTCCACATGTGCTTCTGTCTTCTGCCATTATGTTTTTGCCTCATCTCAGGCCCGGAGCAGTGGAACCAGCTGACCATGAAATGAAGCCTCTGACACTGTGACCCAAAATCAGCCTTCCTCCATCAAGTTTATCTATCAGGTATTTTATTACAGCAACAGAAACTAATACAATGATAAATATGAAACTGCTACTTGTGTAGGTTAATAAACAATTAAATATTGGTAATTTCACTAAACCCAATAATGTGCTACAGAAAAATAAAGTTGTTCTTTTTTTAGAGAAAATATCTTTAAATTTTTATTTCACAGTAATTATAGATTTACTGGAAGTTGTGAAAAGGGTATATGGTTTCATGAATCCTGCACATTATACAATTGCAGTACATCATTAAAACCAGGGAAGTGACATGGTTACTATTGGTATACTTGGAATAAATTTAAAAGTACATAATTTTGTAAATAAATTTTAAAACAGTTTAAGGTGTACAGAAAAATTGCAAAAGTATTAGAGTTTCCATACCAAGGTTTCCCTATTACTGTCATCTTAGTGTGGTATATTTATCACAACTAATTAATTGATATTAAGATATTATTTTTTATTAATGTCCATACTTCATACAAATTTTCTTAGCTTTTACCAAATGCTTTATTCCTTTCCAGAATTTCATAAGGATACTGTATTGTATTGAGTTGGCATGTCTTCCTAGGCTATTCTATATTGTGATAATTTCTCAGACTTTCCTTGTTTTTGTTGACCTTAGAAATTTACAGATTACTGGTTAGACATTTTGTAGAAAATCCTTCAATTTGGGTTTGCATTATATCAGGATAATGGACTTTTTAGAAGCAAGATCACAGAAGTGCCATTATGAGGTAGAGATTTGGGGTACAGGGAACCAGGGAACCACAGTACTATTCCCATCACATGCTCAGCACATGTATCAGGGTATATACTGTGTTAATGTAACCTTTATCTTCCAGCCAAATCAACGTTTGCCATGCTTCTCCACCAAACAAAACCATTACATTGAAGAACAGGTGGCACACAGTTGGTCTAACTGACAGAGGAACTATCTAGATGGAGATTATTCTTTGTCCCCCTTTTTCATATGTATTTTTTGAAGACACATTATTATGTGGAGCCCACAGCTAATGGGAATTGCACTCTACCTCTTCCAGGACTGAATATCTCCATAAATTATTTGGAATGTCTCTACACAGGAATTGGAAAATTTATTCATTCTCTCCCACTTACTCCTTTATTCATTCAATCATTTATAATAATGTGGATTTGTAGGCATTTATTTTATAGTTTGATTCTATAATCCAATACTACTATATTTTGATGCTCAAATTATTCCAACTTTGGCCATGGGAATCTCTTAGATTTGTCTCCTGCATGTATTAAGAGAGCCCCATCATTGTGGAATTCTTTTTTTAAATTTATTTTTATTTTTAATTTTTTTTAAAGAGAGAGGGACTGTGAAAGAGAGAGAAAGACAGAATCAATTTTTTATTTAGTGTTTCACGTGGCTTTTGTTGCTCAGACACTTCACTGTGTACATGGTGCTGGGGTTTGAACCCATGTCCTTGTGCATGCCAAGCAAGTGCTGCAACCACTGAGCTACCACTCCAGCTCCATTGTGGAATTCTTAAAAGCACTTCTTGTAGCTCTTTCTACTGTAAGATTCTCTAGACTAATCTAGTTTATTTTCTGTTCCAGCCCTACAAGGAACCATTTCTCCAATAAACTTTCGTTCTTTTACAGAAAAGTAATGTCAGAAAGCAAGATCTAGGTGTTGGCTGTGCTAGTTGCCACCAGGTCATCATCGTTTCTAAGTCCTTTCAACTAACAGCAAGCAAATATGTATGTGTGTGTTCTGATTGCTTCTTATTCATTCTAGTGGTAAGAGGAATCGTTCAACCATAAATAGTATGATATGTCAAACATATTAGACTCCATGCTGGACAAATGAGATTGATAGAAATTTATTAGTCACATAATGATAGTCTGTAGGAGGAGGACAGTGCGCACAATTCAGGTCCACCCAGCAACTGCACTCGGGAGTAGTGAACAAGCAGGGGCTATGAGAAGCAGGATTTGTAGTGATGAGAAGGTTGAATGTTTGCTGATCCCCAAAGGAGCTTTGTTTAAATAATTCCATAAGCTGGTCTGAAGTTAAAAACTGTTGCATGGAACAGGGGAAGGAGGAGGGGTGAGAAAGCAAGTACTGAGGATGGAAATTGAGCAAATTATATTCCATGCATGTATGATTATGTAGAAATGAACCCCACTATCAGATATAACTATAATGCACTAATAAAAACATTAAGACAAACAAAACCGTTACATTGAAGAACAGGTGGCACACAGTTGGTCTAACTGACAGAGGAACTATCTAGATGGAGAGCCTTTTCCTCAGGGTGGCAGAACATATAGGGCTAGAACAGAGGGTCTCACAATTAGGCCTTCGGGGCTCTGTGAGCCTCAAAGGTGTTGAAGGCAGCACTTAAAATTTTAGGTCTTGAAATACATTCATCTGTACTAACCAGTGTGTATACAGATAGCTACAATTATCTGAAGTTCTATCTCTGGCAAAAAATTGCATATTATTGGAGATAAACCTGCCTTCAAATTACATAAAATTGTATTAATAATTTCATAAATATGAAATTGTGGTAGTCAACTGAATATATATCACAAATAATTAGATTCATAATGCCAACTATGTCTATGGAAAACATATTAATTTTGTTGCTAGGACATCTGATATACATTTTCACTATTTCTTAGCAATATTGTCTATTAAATGTAAATGCTTTAAAAATTTATGTCTTAGATTTGATTTTGAAAAATATAGCTTTTCCAGTCTTTTGTGATTGTGAAGAGTTTCTGAATAGTTTCTACTATAATAATTACCTTGGACTATTTTTTTACTGCAGTAAGAACACTGAGGGAGAGATTTATACTCTTAACCAATTTTGTTCATCAATGCTTCTTAAAGATCCTCTTACCCTGTTCTTGAAAGCAGTTTGCTAGTGCTGGTATTTTTGGGTTTTTAAAACTAATTTTTTGGTTCTTTTTTTAGGTATACATGACATAAGATTTCACGATGGCATAATTATGAAAGCATGGAGTTTAACTTGTTCTAATTCAGTTTCCAGTTTTTCCCCTTCCCCTCGCTTGCTCCCACTCCATTTTTCATGTACATGATAATAGGATAAACAGTGATACAATTATAGAAGCTTGGAGTGCACCTTGTTTTATCTCAGTTCCCCTTCCCCTCTCGTTCTCCAATCCCCTGTTCTTTTTAGATATACTTGACAATAGGACAAAACACAGACATTTTGTAAAAGCATACAGGATAACTTATGCTAATACAATCCAAATATTTCACCTCACCTCCCCCATTCTCTTCCCCCTATTCTACTGGTCTTTCTGATTATTTACTAAAAGTTTTTTTTTAATTTACTAACTTGTTAATATACATATTGACGAGATTCACCATGATATGTCGCTATATGAACACAAGAAAGTTAAGTCTGATTTCTTCCATGAACTTTCCCTATCTCATTCCTTCTTCCTACATTTCCTTCCCCTTTATCTGTTCCTTTGGATCTGCTTCTGTTATGGTTTGAATGTGAAGTATCCCCCAAAAGCTCACATGTGACAATTCAGGAAGGCTGAGTTGAAATGATTGGGTTGGGGAAGCCTTGACCCAATCAGTGGTGTGCCTGGAGTTGTGAGTCATTGTGAGTGTGACTTTGGGGTATATATTCTGTATCTGGTGTGGAGTACCTCTCTCTGCTCTGATTCTTGATGTGACACCTTAAGCTCCCTGCTCCCTGCAGCCATGCCTGATGCCATGATGTACAGCCTCACCCCAAGCCCTGAGGAATGGAGCCAGCCATCTCTGAACATAGACCTCTGAAATCATGAGCCCCTAAATAAACCTCTTTCCTCATAAAATTGGTTCTTATCAGGTCCTTGGGTCAAAGCAGTGAAAAGCTGACTAAAAGAGCTTCCACATGTCAGAGAGAACATTCAAACTTTGGTTTTTTGAGATTGATTTATTTCATTTAGCATGATATCCTCCATTTCCATCCATTTGCCATCAAGTGACATAATATTCTTCCTTATGGCTGTGTAATACTCCATGATGTGTATATGCCACATGTTCCTTATCCATTCATCAGTTGAAAGGCAACTTGGTTGGTTCCATAGCTTAGCTATTATGAATTGTGCTGCTATGAACACATTGATGTGGCTGCATCACTGTAGTATGCTGATTTTAGGTCCTTTGGTTATATATAATGAGGAGTGGGATAGCTGGGTCAAATGGTGTATCCTTTCCTAGGTTTTTGAGGAATCTCTATACTGCTTTCCAGAGTGGTTATAGCAGTTGGAAGTCCTACCAACAGTGGATAAGTGTATGCTTTTACCCACATTCTCACCAACATTTATTGTTGTTCATGTTCTTGATTATTGCCATTCTAACTGGGGTGCAGTGAAATCTCAGTTCTCTAATTGCTAGAGATGTTGAACTTTTTTCATATGTTTATTGACTATTTGTATTTCTTCATTTGAAAAGTGCTGTTTAGTTCTTTAGCCCATTTATTGATTGGGTTGATTTTTTTTGGTGTTTTTGAGTTCTTTGTGTATATGCTGGATATTAATGCCCTGTCTGAGGTGCAGGAGGCAGAGACTTTTGTCCCATTCTGTAAGATCTCTCTTTATGCTATTAATTGTTTCCTTTGTGTTGAAACTTTTCAGTTTGATGCCATCTCATTTACTGATTTTTCCTTTCACTTCTTGTGCTTTGGGGATCTTGTGTAGGAAGTTATTTTATGAGCCAATGTGTTGCAGTTTTGGGCCTTCCTTTTCTTCTAGTAGGTGCATGGTTTCTGGTCTAATTCCTAGGTCTTTGATCTACTTTGAGTTTTGTGCAAGGTGAGAGAGAGATTGAGTTTCATTATACTACATATGGACTTCCAGTTTCCCAAGTGACATTTGTTAAAGGCACTGTCCTTTCTCCAACATATGTTTTTGGCTCCTTTGTTGAGTCTGCATGAGGTAACTATTTATGCAGGTTTGTCCCTGTGTCTTCAAAATTCTATTCTATTGGTCTTCATGTCTGGTTTGGTACCAGTACCATGCTGTTTTTGTTACTATGGCTCGTAGTATAATTTGATGACTCTAGCTTCACATTTCTTGCTAAGGATTATTTTGGCTGTTCTGGGTTTCTTATTTTTACAAATGAATTTCATGATTTTTTTCTAATTCTATGAAGAACATCATTGGAATTTTGATGGGTATTGCACTGAATCTGTATAGTTGTGTAGGTAATGTGTCCATTTTGATAATATAAATCTCCCTATCCAAGAACATGGGAGGTGTTTCCATCTTCTAAGTTCTTCTTCAATTTCTCTCTTTAGTGTTCTACACTGTTTATTGTAGAGGTCCTTTGCCTTTTTTGTTAGATTGATCCCCAAGTTTTTGCTTTTGTTTTTTGAAGTTACTGTGAATGGAGTAGTTTTCCTAATTTCTTTCTCAGTATGTTCACCATTGAAATAAAGAAGTGTGATTGATTTGTGAGTGCTAAATTTGTATCCTACTACGTTGCTGAATTGATTTTTGGGCTCTAGAAGTCTTCTGGTGGAGTTTTTTTGGATTTTCTACAATAATCATGGCATCAGCAAACAGTGATAATTTGAGCTCCTCTTTGCCTATTCATATCCCTTTAATTTTCTTCTCTTGCTAATTTCTCTGGCTAGAGTTTCAAGGACAATTTGAATAGGAGTGGTGAAAGTGGTAGTTTGCTAGTGTCTTATTGAAAATTTTTGCATGTATGCTCATCAGAGATGTTTGTGTGTAGTTTTGTTTAGTGTCTTTGTGTGACTTTGGTAAGGGTATACTGTCTTCAGAAAATGAGTTTGGAAGCACATTTGGAAAAAATTGAAAAGGGTAGTGTTAATTTCTCCTTAATGTCTCCTTTGTGTTGACATTCTTATGTTGGGAGGTTTTTAAGTATTGATACAATCAGTAGCAGAGGTTTCTCATTTTTTACCTTTCACCTGGAACTGGGTCTCCAAGCAAGAAATTTTTATTAAATTTCCTTTTGAAGTTTATTTGCAACTGGTTCAACTTGCTGTGGTCCTAATTTTGTGATGGGCATTTCCTTTTAGTTATACCAACCTGGTTGGGTCCTGGAATATTTGCCCTGTTTCTTCAGGCCTGCCAAACAGTAGAAACCAAAGCTGGACACTGGTCAGATATGTTCATTCCCTCAGGACACTTCTTAGCTTTGGTAAGACTTTTGGTCCAAGACATACTATGTCATTTCAGGTGTAACACCATCATACCTATAGTTCAAACTGAATTTTCTTAGGTAACAAACCAACCCAGTCTTTGGCTTTAATCCAATAAGATGGCTCATATGGAAACATTCTGGTGCTTATATTCACCTGTGGCTTAGAATCTGCATCTGGGAAGATGTCTAGATTATATGCTGTTTTTAAGAGTGACATTTTTATTTAATTTATCTCTTCAGTCTATTGATGTGTTTCATTTTCTATTTTCTATTTATTGAGGCCACAGACATGCACACAAGTTGTTTATGTATATATAGAGATATATAGATACATGTAAATGTTAATATTTAAAATACATATGAAGGGGTTGGAGTGGTGGCTCTGCGGTTATGCGCTTGCCTAGCATAACCGCAGAGTATGCGAGTTCAAACCCCAGCACCAATTACATCAGCGAAGTATCGGATCAATGAAGGCCACATGAAAAACTAAATAAAATTATTTATCTCTCTCTCACTGTCCCTCTTTCTTTAAAAAAAATAAAATACATATGAAAATTCCTTTTTATAGTTTACTTGTAATTTCTATTTATTTGGGTTAAAAAAAGTACTTCATAATATGAAGGTACAGATCCATGTTGCCAGAAGTCCCTATTCTCAATGCTTATTCTTCTTAAAGTAAACTCTTTTTTAAAAAAAACTCACAAATGCCAACTAAATTCTGATAAAACATTAGAACAATCTAGTCCGTATTTCAAATAACATTTTTGTAACTTGATGGCTTAACTGAAAGGCTAAAATGTGTGGCCTAATCTAAGAATTTAAAAAACTTAAACAAAAAAAGAAAGAAATCCAACAACCACTGGAATAAAACCCTCTTTAAAAAGTACTTTTCGGGGGCTATAGTGGCGGCTCAGCAGTTAACAGTGCTTGCCTGGCATGCTCAAGGATTCAAACCCCAACACCATGTTGTTGGAGCAATGAAAGCCACATGAAAAACTAAATAAAATTGTTTCTCTCTTTCTCTCTCACTATCTCTCTTTTTAAAAAAAAAAAGCATTTTTCAAAATTATATGAGATTATATTCTTATAAGTTTGAATAACAAAATTCTTCTTTGAGCAAGTTATAGACAACTTTGGGACAACTGCAATACTGAGTAATGATCATTTTAATAATTATTTAAACTTTGGGGACTTTTTAGCTCATATAAAAGGCTCTGTTGTGTTCACTGAGAAATAAATTAAAAGGGCATCTGCTGAGAAGAGATTTAATTTCTCCTTTATAGGACTTAAATTAAAATGAGTAGTACAACAAATAAGTGTCAGGTCAGCATGCTATAAATATTTGTATTATTTCAGAAAGAATATAGCTTATTAATTTGATAAACTGTATGAACCAAATCAGAAATAGCTCTGATATTCTCTTAGTAGGAACCTCCGTTTCCACCCTTGTCATCAATACCAAATTCCCAAATACACATTTGGGAAAAAATTGCATCATAAATGTACAGAGGGTGATGGGCAAGAGACTGAAAAAAAAAAGTCATGATGCAGGTACATGTGCTAGTCTGAGTTACCCAGGAAGATTACAAAAGTTTCTCTGTGGACATAGCATTCATTTCTCTACCTTTGAGAAAGCACTGGTCTTTATTCTGGTTGCATGAACATGTAGCTCACTGATTCCAATCAGTAAACATAGGCATAAATAAATTTATCCATTGTGATTACAAATTTGCCAGTTTACCTCTGTAGTTACAGTAATATTTACTTCATACATTTTATCATATATTATTATTTGCAAATAAATTTTCAATTGTTTACTTCTGGGTTCAATGAGTTAATCCCCTGATAAGGATTAACAGGCAACTGAAGGCAGGTAGGGTGTGATTAGAAAGGTGGATCATTAGGGGCATTCCTTTGGGGCATACATTTGTATCTATTGTGGAGTTTTGCTCTCTCTGATTCCTGAAGCCATGCCTTTACCTGCTTCCCTCCGCCAAACTCTTCCACCATGTTCAGCCTCACCTCACACCCCAAGAAATAGAGCCAGCTTTTTATAGACTAAGCCATTAGCCCACAAATAAACTTTTCCTCCTTAAAATTGTTCTTGTCAGGTCTTTTAGTCATAGCAATGAAAAAACTGACTAAAATAGGGCCCCAGGCAATGTCAACTTTTGTTAATAGACCATAAATTTTTCCTCAAAATTTACACACAAATGCACACAGAGAATTTCATTTGCTAATTATTTTCTGATTAGTTAAAAAAATCTTGATTATGAAATCAATCTCATACTGTGAATAGGATAGATAACTAATGTCATTTAGTTCTAATAAAACCTAGTTTTAAGCAGCTTAAGAGAGCTGCTCAAAACAATGTTTAATAACATCTAAGTCTTCTAAAGTCAAACCTGGATCTATTGGTTTACTTTGCAAACTCCTATAAATAATGTATGTTACTATAATGAAAAGTAATGGCAAATTCTGTGTTCATCTCAATCACATTTCCTGAAGAGGTAAGAAACCAAGACTATAGGTGACCTGACATTTTCTTAATCATCAACAATGGGTTGCTTTTAGAACTTGAACATAATGTATATAGTAAAATATTCACCAAAAATTGCTTTCTTTTTATGTGTTCTTCTCAGCAATTTCATACTTATTTTGGATTTCTGGATGCCTCTCTCATCTGAAGGTCTAATTTTTTTGTACAAATGTTGTATGGATTTTGTATGATCCCTTTTTCTTTACTATGAATTTTCAATATGACTTTGAAGGATTTATCCTGAAAGACAAACTACCCAGAAGATTAAGTAGTAAATTAAAGAATTAAACAATAGTATAAATCAAGTAGACCTAATAGACATATATAAAACATTCCACATGATAGAAATAGACTCTCTATTCTCTCAAGTATACAGGAAACATTCTCCAAAATAGACCACAAATTAGACCATAAATTAAGCCTCAATAAATTTTTATAAAATGAAATAATTCAAAGTATATTCTCAAACTACAATGTAATTAAACTAGAAGTAAATGGAAGAAACACTTGGCGATTATAATAGGTAAAAATGTAAAAGAAGAAACCGAAAGGAAAATTATGACTAAGAAAAAACCAACATATCAAAACTTAGTACATGAACGTAAAGAAGTCCTTAGAAAGAAATTTTATAATGGTGAATGACAATATTTTAAAAATAACAATCTTGAAATAAATTGTATCTCTAACTTAAGAAACCAGTAAAGAAAACTGAACCCAAGCCAGGGAAGCAGAGGAAACAAAATGATGAAATTGAAGGGTAAATAAATGAGACTATAAAAAAGAAGATAGAAAATCTATGAAGTCAAAAGGGTCTTCGTTCTTTAAAGTGATCAACCAAATTGCTAATCCTTTTGCTAGACTAATAGGGAGAGGGAGGTAGGGAGAGAATGCAATCTACTAAAAGAAGGAATAAGCACCAACATTACAGATTTTTAAAAATTCTAAGAGAATGCTTTGAACAACTGTATGCCAACAAATTAAATAACCCTTATGAATAGGCAGTTTCCTAGAAATATACAAACCACTGAAAATGACAGATATGTTCATATCAGCACTACTCATGAAAACTCAGAAGTGGAAACAGCACAAATGCATATCACCTGATGAAGGATAAAAACAGAGTGTGATTTATCCACGCAGCAGAACACTATTCAGCAATGGAAGGTTTACTGTGCTGATACAGGTTACAATACAGGTAAACCTTAAAAGTGCTAAGAAGCAGTAAAAAATGATTAAATGTTATTAGATCTCATTTCCCTGAAAACCAGGAAAATCTATAGAAAGAAAAAGTAGATGGATGAAAGCTTAGGATGGAGGGATCTGGATGGAAAATAGAGAGGTTGCTAATGCTTATAGAGTTTCTACAGGGGTGAACATAATGTTTTAAAGTTACAGAGTGATAATGGCTGCATAACCATAAATATACAAAAGTACTGACTTGCAGACTTTTAATGTATAAATTTGATGGCATTTAATTATTTCTTAAATCTTTGTAAATATGTGATTCTGAGAAAAATATTTAAATTTTAAGAAATTAGCTTATTGACATAATTACATATGATAAACCTGACATTTTTCATACTTTCCATTTCCTATCCATGTTGTATCTCACTTAAATATTCAAATAGTCAAAATAAACTTTTGTTTGTATAAATACATGAGAGTAAAAAACTTAACAAAATTTAACTTTATATTGAAATCTACCTTTATACTATACAAATTGTTCTATTAGCCAACAGAAGTGTCTTCTGGGGGTACATATTGAAATATTTGTGATATAATATGAAAGATTTGCTTCAGAAAAATCTAAGTTAAGCAGAGAAGTGAGTTGAACTATACAGAAAATAAGATTGGTTTTAAGTTGAAGCTGCGTGATGAGTATTTGGGATTCATTATACTATTTCTCTCCTTTTGTTTGTATTTGAAGCTGTCTATTTTGTCAATATTTTTAAGTACCAAAAGAATGAAAGTAGAGGCTGAAACTCAATGTTCTGACCACACACGTCAAAAACAGTAATCATTCGCGATGAGGGATGTGGTCATTGTGATGCTCATGTCATTATATGTATATATTTATCAAATACTGTACAGTGTAAACAATTTTATGTCTCAACATTAGCTTTTTAATTAAACTGAATGGATAACAAAGCTGTGATAGAAATTTTCAGAAATCAAAGGCAGATTTTAAAAAATGTGATCACCTAATAGGAAAAAGTCAAGCGTGTTTCAGTCTTCTCAGTTGCACTCTACACTAAATAAAATAGATTTTGCTTAGGAATCCTCAAAGAAATGGTAAGATGTTTGTCTTTTCTGTCAAACTTGAAAGATTGTGATGTATAATCTACTACCTCCGTTTACTAACTCCATTTTTGATCCTCCTCACCCTTTGAAGATGGTAACTCCCTCACCTGTGTACACCCACCTGTGTCCTCCCACCTCTTTCCAAGGACCCCTTCCAGTACCCAGCCATCTTCTTCGGGTGAACTTGGAATCATTGTGACTCTCACCACATATGCAGGACCCCCACCCCCATTCTCTCCCAGTCACCGCCTACTCCCTCTTGCACCGGCCTCCACCTAATCATAGCCAGTCACACAGACTGTGCACCTGAGCTCCTCCAATTAGGGCAAAGGGCAGTCTTGTGTCAGGTTGGAGTTAAAAACCCCTCACTTCTTGGAGAGGCGCGCATATTTCTTTCATCCTTCAGCTGAAGTACAATTTCTGCCTTGCTCACCCACACCTGACCACGTGTTTGATTTCATTTATAACAGAAATAGAAAACCAAAATTTGTACAACGAAACAACTCTTCACTCAAATCTAATGCTAAATGAGGAATTATTTATCTCCATATATGTACAGGATATTGTTTTCATAAGCCCACCATTAAATCTTGTGAAAGGAATTCTGTGTCCTCTAAAAGAGAAGAATGCAGAATCCATTTGAAGGGATCAGATTTTTGTTTAATACAGAAAATACAGTAATAGAATACATTTTATAGTAGAAATTACATGAATAAGAAAAGTTAGCAAAGAAAATGGAAAGAAAATATCACATAATTAAATAACAATAATTTATATTATAGTGTTCCAAAAATATCAATTAAATATGAAGAAAACATTACAAAGTAATGTGAGTTTATAAGTGTTTAAATATTTTAGTGATAAGAGCAAGAATATGCTAAAATGTAATAGAAAATAAGTTTAGTTAGTGGCTGGAAAAATAAGAGAAACACATGAATACATTAATTCTAATATTTTTCTGGGCTGGAAATGCCCTAGTTTTTTCCTGAAGAAAGAGATTATCAAATATATTAAATATAATTATCTGCAAATTGTAACAAGCTTTTAAAATTATCTGAAGAGAAACATCCAGATGAAACAGTTCCATCTTTCTTCAGAGATCCCTAAGATATCATCTCACAATACTCTGTCTCTTATGAAAGCAATACCACTGTTATCATTTTACAGTGAAAGAACTGAGAGTCTCATCCACAGGACAGAAAATAAACTTTGGTTTGTTTAAGCAGATTTTTGTTGTTGCTGTTAAATAAAAATTTTTTAAGAGAGATAGAAGCAATTTTATTAATTTTTTCATCTGATTTTTGTTTCTGTGGTGCTGGGGTTTGAAACCAGTTCCTTGCATGTGCCTTGCAAGCACTCTAACCGCTAAGCCAATTCTCCAGTCCCAAGTTGAGTCTCATCTTAAATGTAATATTCTTTAAAATCTCAGATGCCTACTTTCTGAAATGGACTGATCAATCCTGTAGTATGGTCCACAGAAATAAATTCCTTAAGTAGCAATACAAAATAAAATAAAATGAATATTTATGTATTTACTACTGAACCCATGTGAGGTCCAAGTTTTTGGAAGCAACCCGTTTAATGATGTATTTGAATATAGCAATACAAATACAGTATTCCAAATTATTTAATTTCATGCTGGGTCAATTTTAGTAACTTTTCTTTTAAATCCATTTTACAATTTCACCTAAGTATTCATAATTCTTCCTTTAAAATCATTAAAAATAGCTTTCTCTTGTTACTGATGGGGTTTAGTGTCAGGACCAAAATCCTTGGATGTTCAACTAGTCATGTAATATATGCATGCAATCTATACACACTCTGATAAACTTTAAATTATTTCTAGACTTTTTACAATCCCTAACACAATGTAAATGCTATCTAAATAATTTTTATATTGTATTGGTTAGAGAATACTTACTAGAAAAATTTTGTATATGTTCAATACAATTTTTTTCTTAATATTTTTATCCATGGTTGATTAACCCATAGATATAGAACAATGGATACAGGGGGATAATTGTATTCTTCTCAGCTACTTGTATTTATCAAGTCTATACTGATCTTTCTTTTTTCACTTATGATATTGGTAATTATTAATTTTATCTATTTCTAAATATTTCCTGAATTCCGGATTACCCTAACTCTACTTGTCTCTCTCCCATATAATTATTGACATATATTTTCACTTCTATTTTAGTCACAACAAAATATTATTTTCATTTTTGTATAGCAAACTTCCATGTAACCTTATCCACAGGTCACACTTTTCATTGGTCTTCATTTCTCTCTCCATTAAGGAGGGAGGGGCAATCCAGGCTCATTTTAAACAAATTTTTGAGTTAAGTTGTATGCTATTAGTATCTGATTCAAGTTTATTGCAGCTCTACAATTGATATTCTCTCCTTTTTAAAAACTCATTTTATAGTTCTTCAGCAATATTTTAACTTTAATTTTAGAGGATATTTTCACTGGCCATAGAATTCTAGACTGAAACAAACATGCTTTCATCCTCTTAAAGTTGTTTTCCCATTGTACTGTTTTCCCTTCTTTCTGTTGACAACAGCTTTCAATTGAATATCATTGAACACACCAATTAGAACTATTTTCGAGCCCAGATCTAATATCTCCAATAACTGGATCATCTAAAGGCATGTTTCTATTGTCTGTTTTTTCTTTTATTTTCTATTAATGAGTTGTTTTAATTATCTCCTGCTGCATTATAAGCATCTCTAAAACTGAGTGTCTACTATTGTTCAGCTTCAAATTTGAGGGAGAATAAGAATAACTTTTCATGATAAGATCAAACTTGCCAGCATTCATGAACAGAAAACCAGCATTACAAAGAATCCTCAAGGATAAATGCCAGGTAGAGGAACAAGCAAACATTCCTCAAAATGAACCCACAAACAGGGGCTGGAGCGGTGGCTCAGCAGTTATGGCTCTTACCTGGCATGCTCGAGCATGCAAGTTCAAACCCCAGCACCACGTACACAATGAAGTCTCAGAACAATGAAAGCCATGTGAAAA
>PVKS010033212.1:0-21896 GCA_004027875.1 Aplodontia rufa
GCAGAGTAAACAGAGTTTATTTAAGAAGAGAGAGAACAGGGCAGACTTCCCTCAGGTGGGGAAGGGAGCAAAGGGCTCATACTGGGGTTGAGTTTGTCTCTTATATATGGTATCTTTCTTCATTTGGTCCTTATCTCCCTGCCTTTGCACTTAGGGGTTATGTCCTTGCCTTTGCATTTAGGGGCCAGGGAAGGAAGTGTTTCCTCCTTTAGCAGCAGGGAGTGTTTGCCTTTTGGCCTCATTGACATATCAAAGGGAATGTCAAAAGAGAAACTAGTCTCCTCCAGACCGACTCAAACATTCTATCTACTCTGACTGCCTAACTTTTTCTATCTCAGTAGTACTGTAAGATAGGATTCTTTATGTCAAGGAGGTCAAAATTTGCTTGGGTGACCACTTCTTGCTTTAATCTGATCTCACTCCATTCTCTACAGTTACAAGAGCGAACTTTCTAAAATCTCATTGCATCGTTTCCTGATTTAAATTCCTTTGGTTTTCTTACTGTTATGTATGGGAGTAAAACCCATGTTCAACATGGCATTCCAAGTTCTTCACTATGCGATGCCTGCAACTTCTCACACTTCGTCCCTATCACCATGACTCCTCCACTAGCTACCAACACACCCACATGCCATTATCTTGGTCTTGCCACCCCTTCCCCAACCTCTACCCTTCTGTTTGCCTGGTTAACTCTTACATGCCCCTCAAAATTCAGTTCTGTTCTGACTCCTTGTAGGCAGCCTCTCAAGTTTGCCTTCAAATGCCAGTTAAAGGAATCAATAATTGTGAGTCACAGGTGTTTTGGCAGGGGAGAAACATGAAAAATGCAAAGGTTTTGTGAAGATACTTTTGGCAGATGCACTGGATTTAAAGAAGGACCAGCAGTTATGAATCAGTAGGGAGAGAGAGAAGAGGTTAGCCTTGGCAAGGGAGAGGCTCTGAGAATAGAACGGTTTGAGATTCCTTATAAAGAAAACCTGTAGGGAGGTTTTTTGTTTGACACCTATGCCCAAGCGATCCTTTTGCCTCAGCCTTCTGAATAGCTGTAGCTGGCACCACAGGCACAGGTCATTGTGCCTGTCTTTGAAGTATGTATTTTAAAGCAAAAAATGGTGAGTTCTGTAAATTCCCCCTTTTGGCCATGAGTTAAATCATGGTAAGTATAATGCGATGTTTATATTTAGATGTAAGTTCTAAAATATTATAAATAATCAGTGTAGGTAAGGATGGGCAGGAAGGACAAAGTAAGGAAATAAGTTACAGAAATTAATAGATTTAGACACTTCCAGGTTATATATACTTGATACTTTACCAGCATGCTAAGTTACTGGATTCATTTATTTATTTTCAGTGCTGGGGATGGAACTCAGAACTTTGAAAATGCTAGACAAATGCTCTACCACTGAGCTACATCCTCAGTCTCTTAAGCTACTAGTTTATAATCACAAATTCTATATAATCATATATCCAGACACCTCAACAAAATATGATAGATACCTTTAATATAAAAGGGCCTTTTAATATGTATTCTTGTATTTATTTAGAGTGGTAATTTGAGGCTCACCCCCCACCAAGTTCCATAAACTGGTTCATCAAAGGATAGTTCTTAAACCTAAATGGTTTAAGGTTCCTGAAAACTAAGGACTTCTGGTGGCTGATGCGTTGTGTGAGTGACAGCAGCCATTGACTCGTGGCACACTAGCACAGAGTGTAAGGCCCATTCTCTCAGGAGAACTGATCTGCCCCTGTTATTTTCTGCTTAATAGGAACTCAAAGCTGATACTTCACAGCACACACTGATCCCCTGAGCTGTTTTTTGTGGTTTATTATGTGAGCTGCATTTACTGTTCACAACAGTACTGTACAACTCTTGTTTTCAGTAATGTAAAACATTGTTTGACTTTGATATGCTTTAAATCAGTTCTTCATCATAGTTTTTTAATAAATTCCACTCATTTTCCAGCCTGAATTGGGTTATATGCAAGTTATAGAATTGTGGTTTCCAGAACATCTGGTTGTTTTTCTTGGAAACTAAAGATAGAAGATGATAAAAGTATTGTTTTTAAATCTTTAAGTCCAGGAAAATCAATCCAATGGTGTATGTATCAACATGTCAAGAAAAAACTCTTCACCAACTCAGAAGCACTAATATATGGTCCTTGATAAATGTAAACATTTCCTATTTTCTTTTTAGCTCCTACTTTTTTTTTTTTAATCTAGGGAGATGATGGGGAATGAACCCAGGGCTTCAAGCATGCTAAGCTCACTGTTGTGCTGCTTAGCTGGCCTAAGCGCATACTTTTGTTTATAAATGACTTTCCGTACAGAATCCTTCTTCTAGTAAATTTCAAAATGCCTATGTCTCACCTGTAATAACATGCTTTAACTTTAATGAAAGAAATTAAATCTTTCTGGGTATTCAGTGAATGAGAACTTTTGCTACTCAGAGGATGCTGTACAGAGACCAGAATATAAGATGATAGCCTTTATACTTTCAGGCTCTTTTTCCATCAAGAAGACCATTGCAATTCACACTGTGAAGACAATTGGTTGTGGTTGTAATCTCAATTAAATGTAACATTTAAATCAACACCTGGGCTGGGGGTATCAGTCAGTGGTAGAGTGCCTGCCGAGTATGCTCCAGATCCTGAGTTTGATCTCGGGCACCACAAGAGAAGTAAATCAATCAGTACCAGTAATGAACCACTGATGATTTCCGTGCATACATTTAATCATATCTGTTTTCATGTGAACCTCTCCATATGCTTTTATCTCCAGAAATTCTGTCTGTAGAGCTCAGTGTGACCCAAATCACTTTTTAACTACTCTAAAGAGTGCTGGAAGGTGGAAAGAATGGGAGTGCTACTCTCTTCTAATAGAAGCAGGTTATATAAAGATTTTGTCGGTTTAGCAGGTCTAAATTATCCAATTACCATAGAAAAACTATAGTTGATTTTTTAAAATGTTACCAAGTACAGGTGAGGGAACCATAATAGAGGCTTATCTATTTGATTTCACTAATGTATTAAATTTAACCAACTAGGCCATGAAATCCTTGCTCATAAAACTGTAATTATAGAAATAAATTGAGCTTTTTAACCCTAAAAACAATTCATTATTTTGGGTATTACTTGTATATTTGACCAGAAACAAAGATTTTTTTTTTTCCTGTTGCTTAGGGATCATATCATTCAGATGAAATTGCAGACCAGAAAATTATGTTATTCTGTGAGGTCTACACCTCTGCACTCTTCAGAGCAATTTGGATTATCCCACCTTCTCAATTAATCTCCTTTATTCCGGTCCCACCCCCACACCCACAATTGCTTTGACTTGAATTGTGTGTCCTTTAGGAAAGTAGAGGGAAAGCTGTTCTGCAGCTACCTCCTTCTCCCTTAATGTGGGCTCCATGACATGTCCATAGTGTTCTCAGAAGAAAAAGTTCAGATGCTGTTGCCTGTGTCATTATTAATTTGAAATATTTCCTAGTAAATCATCAACTTCATCAGGAAATATCAAAGCACATTATGCAATGTGCAAGTGGAATAAATGGCTGGGAAACTCAACAATATCATCGTGAACCTCAGTGACTAGGTCAATCAGAAACAACCAGAAAAAGTCAAACTCAGCACCACTGGTAAATTACCAGAATGAAATCTCTGGTCTATAACACAGTGTACATTAAAGCAGGCAATCTAGTTTATCCCTCTTTCTGGAACAGATTAATTCATGAAAAAGTGAGAAAAAAAATTTGTGAACCAAATTCTGTCTAAAAACTGTATCTCATTTTTGCATATAGCTTTTGTAAGAGAGAAGATTGCTTTCCTCATTAAGCTTATGACTAAGTCTCATATAACAAAAGAACAGATTCACAAGAGAAAAGCATACATCTTTATTTAAAAATTTTTTATATGACATGGAGCCTTCAGAAATGAAGACCCAAAAACACTTGAGCCAAATGTGTTTTTATGGACGGTGGTGCAGAACTTTGATTGCACGAAGGGGGGTATAATCTAATAATAATAAACTGGGGAGTGGGGGACTAAGACCGTTTGTTTGGGTTCTTCTCTAGGAAACATTCCTTCCTTTCCTCTGGGTGTAGGGAGGACCTCTAGGACCCCTCTGGAATGAGAGTTTTTTGACCTATTTCGGGAAAAGGACAGCTTGATTATTTTCAGCCTGTTTCAGGGGAGCAGGGGCAGAGGAGGCTGAGAGCTAGCTTCCATCTTCTGCTCTTTCCTCAAACACTAAGGTGCCTTCTTTTGGGGTAGCATATCTGGAACCCCATCAGTTTGCAATTCCAGAAGCATTTGAATGTGCATTTTCTCATGAAACACCTCCCCTCACTCCCATCCTGTTAGTCCCTAGAATGGTAGAAAAAGAGGTGTGCAAGTCATTTGTCCCACAAAGAAAGTAGAACCGAAGCTCCAGACCAGAACTACAGATGTTTTTGACTTTAGAGAAAATACCTGTGTTAGATTTATTTAAAACAGGAATGTGGCTCTAGGTATGAAGTGTTGTTTGTTTTCTTGTTTCTATTTTTAGAGAAGGACATTGTTGAATTATATGTTCAACAGTCATATATTTTATTCTCCAACTGAACAGAAAATGATTTTGCCTTACCAGAGATTAGTTTCCATCCTATTAATAAATATCTTTTTAAAAGAATTCTACCCCATCTAAAATTTCTTTAAAATCAGAGAACACAGTTGCTAATTCACTTTTAATCCACCATGCTGATCTCAAACACATGACAGCTAAAGCAAATCAATCTGCATGACTTGTCATTTGAGATTGGCCTTTTAACAAACCACCTACAGTGCAAACATGAATGTGGAATATCAGGAATCACATCTTTTCTTGTGTGTCTATTTCACAGGAGGGAGAGTCCATGGCTTAAAAATCCTATCTTATTTTTTTTTCTCTGTTACTGGCTACTTTGCAGTGAGTGATGAACCAGTCTCAGTTCATTCGTCTGAAAATGCAATGGGAAGCTTCCTAATGAACACCATGTCAGCAAACAAAGAATGGGTGTTTACAAGAGTATTTGGAACTGCTTAGGTGGAGGTGCTGGAGGAAAGATGGAATGATTGACTTTAGTTCTCATATCAAAATGAAGATAATAATCCCCCCCCCAGGATTTTGGCAAACTAACAATTTCAGAATAGGTGCAAGCCATTTAGGTTTCCCTGTTTATAAATGAAGATGTAATAATGTTGGCTCTGCATCACAGCATACTGTAAAGAAACATAAAATAATTTTAGTTCCTTAAAAGTAATGTTGAGGGGCTGGGGTGGTTGCTCGGTAGTTAGAGCTCTTGCGTTGGCATGCTTGAGGAACCAGGTTTGAAATCCTGCAGTATGTACACAACTTAATGTCAGTAAAACAAAAATGAGATGAAAAAAGATTGTTTCTCTGTCCCCTTCTCTCTTTAAAAAAAAAAACAAAAAACAAAAAAAGTAACATTGAAAGGTAAGGAGTTCATATAAGTTGTTTTAAAAAGCCTTGACACTGGGTTGAAGTGGTGGCTTGGCAGTAACGGCGCTTGCCTGGCATGCACAAGTACGAAAGTCCAAACCCCAACACCATGTACACAACGAAGTCTCAGAGCAACAAAAGCCACGTGAAAAGCTGAATAAAATTGATTCTCTCTTTCCCTCTTTCTCTCTCACGGTCTCTCTCTCTTAAAAAAAAAAAAGCCTGGACACCTATAACAATGATATGAATGTCTAATATGAGTTAAGCGTTTTACTTGATTCTAAAACTCACTTGATGAAGCAGCTCTTTGGGAGGCTGAGACTGGAGTCTTGGAATTGAAGATCAGACTGGGCAGTATAGGGAGGCCCTGCCTCACACACAAATCTGACGGAATCTCAGTGTAAAGATGGAAGTAGCCCCCATTATCTGTTACTGAATAGCTGCCTGCCACTGGAAGTAGGGTAAGGGTAATACTGCAGGTTAGGACAGGCTGGTGGGACCCCATTTGCAGAAATTTCCTTGGATTGCTAAAATTGCATACTTTGATCTTCTGCCATTTTATTATAGAGTGACAGCATTTAATGTTACTAGCTATCATCCATGTGTGATGATTAGTATTTTCACATTCTAGTTGGCCCTTTCGTATATTCTGTTGTCATATAGTCAAAATTTTAAACATGGATGATCCTTAATTATTATCTTACTTTGTTATTGTGGTGATTGGGATTGAACCCAGGGTCCCACACATGCTAGCCAAGTGCTCTGCCCCTGAGCTATATCCCTAACTCCTTAATTCCTTTTTAAAAAGAGAGCAAATTCCATTTCTTATGTGTCAGCTGACTAATAATTTGCTGCCTGGTCTTGTCCTCTGATAGAAAGCTTCTGTTTCCTGGGAGGTGGGGTGAGTTTGAGCACTCTCCTACACCCATTCTTGCTCCCTCTCCCCCCTCTGCCCAGCTCCTCCTTCAGGGTTAGAGCCTCTGTGTTCCCTGTACTAGTCCCTCTCACCTCCTCTCCCTGAATAGCTGGGGGGTGAGGGGAGGTGGGTCAGAGCCAGGCTCTGAGAATTGAGTTCTTAAGGCCACTCCTAATTCACAGAGATTTTTCCCCCTCATTTGAGGTCTGGGTTTCAGTTCTCTGTCATTGAGGTTACAAGTTAAGAGGCAATCTGACCTTTTGCCAAGCCATGTGAAGAAATCAGGCCCCTGGAATCAAGACGCCTGGCTTACCTCAACATCTCTCATCTTTAGGGTGACAGTTACAAGCCAGCAGCTGCCTCCCCCAGGTCCCCTTGAGGCCTGAGAATTGTTTACTGGCCAGATTGTTTGGCTCCAGAAAATAAGGACACACAAACAAAGGGATGGGTTCAGATTTTTTAGCTCTAAGGCAACAACAATCTTCATTCCTTCCTCCTCTCTGAATAACTTTGAATATATTGTTAGTCCCTCGAAATTTTAACCTCTTAACGATTTGGTGGAACAACTGTGTTGGAAAGGAACTGCCTGTGTTGTTTTATTTTTAGCATCTTTCATGCGTTTCTGAAGTCATAGAAGAGTTAAATATTTTTTATCCCTTCAGATTTCTAAAAGAATACATGACAGAAAATTTTTGGTTAAAATTAGAGAATTAGAAATTACCTAGATTTTGATTACTTGGTTAGTTTTAGGTTTTTGGTTTTTTAGTAAGTCGGTAAGAGATTCCAAAAAAATGTTGAGAAGATAAAGGAGGTAGAAGAGGGACACTACTTACTGTCTGCTACCCCCCACCACACATTCCTCAAGGAGGAATGTTTTAAGAGGTATGAGACATGCATCAATTGAGAATCCCTGTGGGCTCCAGGGCTGAGCACAAAGGGTTGCCTCCCACCCAGCATTTGCAGGAGAGATGGCTGGGTCTTTGACCACCAAACAAAGGATGAGCCAGGTGATTCCACAAAAGCAGTCACTTAGGGGAGAGAGGTTCCTTTCCTCTACTGTACACTTCCTCTGCTGTTACATTGCCAAACACATTAACCTGGCTTGGCCTTCCATTGATCCTGTTTTCTTTGACTACAGGGACCCACCTTGTTGTTTGTACAAGCTGTCTTATCTAGTAGTGTTGAGTCACCCTTGTATTTATTGCCTACACCTACTTACTGTAAGAAGTTTCTGAGTTCCTGCAGTGGGAACAGAATTCTCACTGAACTTGAGAAACCAAACTAAATAGAACAGACCACCTGAACTAATGAGTGATTCTCAAATTCTTTAGCATTCTAACAACTGGTTTTGAATTTCTGTGAATCTCCTCTTTCCTCTCCCTTCTTTTTTTTTGGTGGGGGGCTGGTACAGGGATTGAACCCCTCCTGTTTTTCTTTTTCTTTTTTTTATTTGACTTTCATTTAAAAGCTCATAAGGAATACTTTGATAACCTTTGGTCATTTGCCACTTTCAAAGGTGGTGTTAAATGAGTATTTGAAATATTAATATAAATTTAATACTTATATATGGTATTAATTGCTTAAGTTTAAAAGTTTAATATATAATTTTCATAAAATCTGTTAAGTATTGATTTGTTCACTCATATTCTATACCACTTTAATATTTGCTTGGTTGCAGGAAATCTTCACCGAACCAGCAGTGTTCCTGAGTACGTCTACAACTTACACCTGGTTGAAAATGATTTTGTCGGAGGGCGTTCCCCTATCACTAAAACCTATGACATGTTAAAGGTAGAGTATCAAAGTATGTAACTCTAGTTGTCAAATTATTGGGAAAACATTTTCAAACTTTTAAAAATTGTTTCTTTTGATATTTACCTCTCCCAGGTATTATTTCCTGAATGAATTTTTAGAAAATTGACATTTATGTGTATACCATGGAAAATTGGGTATTTAAAACATTATTAAATCCTAGTGCAAATAAATATCACTCAAGTCAACCAAGTCTTATTTAAAAAAAGACTTTACCCAGACATGGGGCCAACTTGTCCATCTGATTCTGAGAAACGAACATCTTGGGTAATAATCCCAGAGTAATTAGTCTTCAGCAAAGATACAAACAGATTCATGCTTCATTTAAATTTTATTTTTCTCTCGTGCAGGCTGGCACAACTGCCACTTATGGAAGTCGTTGGGGAAGAGGAAATGCACAGTACAGTTCCCAGAAGTCAGTAGAGGAAAGATCCTTGAGGCAGCCTCTGAGGAGACTTGAGATCTCTCCGGATAGCAGCCCTGAGAGGCTTCACTATGTGCATAGCGATTACCATTACAGTCACAAAAGCCAGCCTGGGCACACACTGCGCCACCAAGAAAGCAGGCGCTCCACCCTCCTCATGCCACCCAGATACGCCCGTTCTGAAATCCTGGGGTTTAACCATGCCGTGAGCAGACAGCGCCACTATGACACTTACCACAGACAGCACCAGTACGGGTCTGTTAGCGACAGCGTCTTTGACAGTGCCCCTGTCAACCCTGCAGTGCTCACCTACCCCAGGCCGGGGACCAGTCACAGCATGGGCAACCTCCTGGAGAAGGAGAACTACCTGAGTTTGGGGCAGGTGAGGCCGCTGGTGCCCCTGCAGCCCGTCACTCAGAACAGGGCTGCCAGGTCCTCCTGGCACCAGAGCTCCTTCCACAGCACCCGCACGCTGAGGGAAGCTGGGCCCAGTGTCACTGTGGACTCCAGCGGAAGGAGGCCACACATGACCGTGGGCCAGGTGGCGGCAGCAGGAAGCGGGAATGTGCTCATGGAGAGAAGCACTTTCGTGGACTCCCAGCTTGGGTGAGTCTCTCCTGAATCTGCCACTCGGTCGGTGCCAGCACATTCTGTTCCCACAGCCCTGACAGTGTGAGCTGGCACTTCTAGGGCTAGAGAGAAAGGCTTACAGAGATAAGTGATTAAAATAATGACTTTTCAGGCAGCTGCCTAATTGACAGATCAGCCTGTTTACCTCAGGGACAGGGGCCAAGCTACCTGCTCACATGGCAGCTTTGTGCAGAAATGTGACGGTTAGCCCATCTGTCCCAGATTAGATGCTGGCTGCTCTTTGGCTACATGAAAATCTGCTCTGAACGAGAGCAAACTCCAGTGCAAACCAAAAAAATGGATGTTACATGCATTTTTTTTTTTTTTTTAGTCACTCTTGGAAATAAAGGAGTGAAAAGGCAAAAATGCTTCCTTCTGGTGCTGAGTGTGAGCCTCAGGTGCTGTTTGCATAATTATTATTGTAAAAGGGCTATGAAAGCTAAGGCAGCTGATTTCTAGATGTCTCTCCTTCCTTTGATACTCGATACCTTTACTTTTGATTCCAGTACTATGGATTTAGAGGGTACTTTTTTGGCAAAATTAAATAATCAGAATTTTCAAAGCCATTCCTTAATCTTTCCTATTTACTTTATTGCTTGACTGATTTTTGGATCTTAACTTGTATTTAAGTTTAATGCTCAAGCACAGGTTGGGTAAACTGAAGAAGTTACTAAGAGAAGTGTTCTAAATGTATAAATGATGAAATCAATAACTCCTAAAATAATGATCATTATTAATGTTATCATTAAGGCAGAACATCTGATTGTTTGATTTTAAAGTAGCTTAATGAGAGTTACCCCTTAAATGGAATTGTGTAGTGTACCCATTGACTAGGTGGGCTATGGTGATAAACTGCTTTCCAAAAAGGTGCAGGAAAAACTTCATATATCAAACTTTAGTATGAAATTTCTAACATTTCTTGTTGAAAACAGATATTTATCAATGTGAACACATTTCTAAAGAGGAAAAAGTATATCAGGTAATTATTTATGGAGGAAAATACTGATAAAGGCTTTTAAATCAAACTTTAGTATGAAATTTCTAACATTTCTTGTTGAAAACAGATATTTATCAATGTGAACACATTTCTAAAGAGAAAAAAGTATATCAGGTAATTATTTATGGAGGAAAATACTGATAAAGGCTTTTAAATGGATAATTCAGAATTTATTGAATGCCTACTATAGTCTAGGATTTGTGATAGGCACAATTTTAGCAAAATCATTTTTTTAAGAGAGAGGGACAGTGAAAAAGAGAGAATCAATTTTATTTAGTTTTTCATGTGACTTTCGTTGCTCCAATACTTTGTTGTCTGTGTCATGCTGCGTTCAAACCCACGTGCTCACGCATGCCAAGCAAGCACTGTAACTGATAAGCCACTATGCCAGGCAACCCACCCCTCAGCCCATAGCAACATCATTTTACCAATAGCAAAACTATCATCCACATCCTCCAGCGCAGTGCCCTCAGGCTTCCTAAACCAGCCTGTCACTTCCCCATCTCATCAACCCATTGCAATATGGCTTTGGTCTCCACCATTTCACAGAACATTCTCCCAACAAGTGTAGCAGTGACTAGCTTTTAGCTACATCCTAAACAGACACACATTCAGTCTTTTATCTCACCTTGACACAGTGTGAAATTCTCTCTTCGTTTGGTTTCAGGACACCATCCTCTCCTGGTTTTCCACTCACTTCTACAGCTATTCCTTCTTAATCTTCTCAAAGTGCTTTTATTCTTTAGGCCCAAAGAAGTCATCTTCAGTAACCCTTCTCTTCTGGGTCTTGGTGCTCTTCCTGGGAGGTCTAGCACCTCAGCAGTATCCTCATGATTCCCAAAGTTTCATCTTCAATTGCCTTCTGCCTTGGACAGTGGAGATATATATATAACAACTTCCTGGACATCTCAAACTCAGCATATTCTAAACTAAATTCATTATCTCCTCCCTACCTTCTACTCCTACCTATTTCCTCCTACTCCCACCTTAGACCTTACAGCTGCAAACCTGGAGGCCATTCTTACCTTCTGCCTCCACAGTCATCATCACCAAGCCATATTTTAACTTCCTCCATGGGTCTTCATCATCACCAAGCCATATTTTAACCTCCTCCAAGGGTCTTCATCATCACCAAGCCATATTTTAACCTCCTTCATGGGTCTTCATCATCACCAAGCCATATTTTAACCTCCTCCATGGGTCTTCATCATCACCAAGCCATATTTTAACCTCCTTCGCCATTTCACAGGTCTCTCTACCCCTGGTCTTGATCAGAACTGTTTTCTAGAACTGTCAAAATGACTTTCCTAAATTTGATTGTTTCTTTCTCTGGTTTATAACCTTTGCATTGTTCCACTAAGTATTTGTGCCTTTTAACATAGCATATAGTTCTTGGTGTTTTCACCTCTGCTTATCACTCCAGTCTCTTCTTTGTCTTCTCTCTTCCATTGTTCATTACCACTGTCCTCAAACACACACATAACTAACCCATTTGGAAGGTCCTGCAATTTTCTTTCATGCAAAACATTTATGCATTCATTCTTATTTGTTCTTTCACTCTCCTTCCTTCCTCCCCATCCACCTCACTCCCTCTCTCCCCCACTCTAGCCCTTTACATATGCAGCTTTGTTTTCATCTGGCTGCGCATAATTCTGGATTTAGCTGCAACACGACTATTTTCCTGAGCATTCCTTCCCAATCTAGTTTAGGTGCCCCAGATAGCAACATTATGTGGACATCTCTATCAGAGTGACTCTTGGGGTTATTCATTTACTTATCTGTTGTTCCTCTAGACTTTGAGCTTCTTTCTAAAGTCTCATTCATCCTTATGTTCTCAGTACCCTAAAACAGGGGCAGGTTCATGATAGGTACTGTAAATGCAATGAAGGAACTAGAAGAAAGGAGAAATAAAAATATAAACTCTATACTTTTTTTTGTACCAAAATTGAACCCAGGGCCACTTAACCACTGAGCCACATCACTGGCTCAGTGGTTTATATTTTTTATTTTGAGACAGGGTTTCTCTGAGTTTCTGAGGCTGGTTTTGAACTTGCGATCCTTCTGCCTTAGCCTCCTGAACCTCTGGGATTACACACGTGTGCCGCCACCCCCAACAAACTCTATATGTTTTGACATCTAGTTCTTTTGTTGCTCAAATTCTAGTACTTTTAGCCATAGTATTTCATATTATTGTTTTAATACATAGAATAAATTTCATTAAAATAATAATTGTATTTCAAAGCACAGAAGGAATACTAGAGGTCAAGAAATTTAAAATAAAGAGTAAGGAATTTCTCCCTGAGATTCTTCAAGCTCTACAGACTAAACCGTAGATATTAAGTCTTTTTCTCTAATTTCTGAAAGGAAAATTTTGCCTTCCATGAGAAGGAGAGGAAGCCAGAGGTACTTCCTATCAAGATGAAAATTGATAATGCAGGCGGAGCCTGGCCTTCGTTTCTCTTTCCTCCAGTGTGCTCTGTATTCATCCCAGTGCCCCAGACTGCACCCTGAGACACACTGTGCTGTCCTTGGCCTGCATAAGGGCATGCTTCAAACTTTATTCACTTCCTGGCTTTTTGACTCTATTTTTTTTATTCCTAGCAAAATTCTCACATGTAGAAAAATGTTCTTTCATATATGTGGAACATTCCTATGAAGTAGCCATATAGAACTATGAATCTACATGATGACATAAGGTATTAAACCATGAATTTGTCTTTCCAAAAGAAGAATGGCCAATCAGTTACTAATGCTGCTGAAAACTGAGACATACAACAAAAACAGAGATAGTCATCATTTGTTTTAGAAAGGTTTAAAAAAATCACCAAGTAGAAAATTCCAGATGAATTTTTCTAAAAATATGGTTTCTGTACCTCTTGGGTACAAACAAATGCTAGGTTCTTCCAGTTTGCCCAGCATTTCCCGAAGCACCACAGATAATTGAGTGGCTTATAGGAAGGTCTAGGGAAAGTACGAGGGTGTGAGGTACATTCTAGTGTCTGCAGCACTGGGGTCAGTTGAGGGAGGTTAAGGAGAGAGCGTGGATCTGTTAGGATCACCAGCAAGTTTGCGACCTGGAGCAGGTCAGAACAGAAAACAGGTCATACGGACTCCCCTCTTTATCCTCTTCATCACTAGTTGCTTTAGTTTTTTGATGTTTCAGGTCTCTTTCAACTGCTTCTTTCCATTTCCATTTCAACAACCCAGTTTAAGGCTTTATCATCCCAGCCAAGACTCTTCCACTGCCCTCAAAACTGTCTCTTTGTCTCCACAAACACATGTCCACATGTCTGTTCCAGTTGTCTTTCCAAAGTAGCACTTTCATCACTTTGCGAGTAGGGGAATTTGCTAGCAACATTTGCATGAGTTCTCCATTTTTTTTTTTTTTTTTTTTGGTACTGGGGATTGATCTCAGGGGAGCACTTTACAACTGAGTCACATCCCCAGCCCTTTCTATTTTTTACTTTTTAAAAATTTATTATTATTATTATTATTATTATTATTATTATTATTCAGTTCCAGGGATTGAACTCAGAGGCATTTAACCACTGAACCACAAAGGTCCTGCTAAATTGCTCAGATTGGCTTTGAACTTGCAATCTTCCTGCCTCAGCCTCCTGAGCTGCTGGGATTACAGGAGTGTGCCACCATGCCTAGCTCTTTTTGTTGTTGTTGTGGTTTTGAGATGGGTTTTCACTGAGTTGCTTAGGGCCTTGCTAAATTGCTGAGGCTGATCTCAAATTTGCAATCATGGTGCTTCAGCCTCCCAAGCCACTGGGATTACAGGTATGCACCACTGCACCTCTTATATGCTGTCTTTAAAAAAAAGTCAGGTATTTGCTAAACCTTCAGAAGTGTAGCTATATTCTGATATCAGAAGATCCAGTCTGGGGCAAGCCTTTGTTGCTGGCAAGAGTCCTAGTTACTGGGAGATGACACACACACAAATTACTCTTTTTTTTTTTTTTTTCCCTGTGATGTCTCATATTTGGGCCAATGGTATTTTACATGCTTTTACTTACATTGACCTCATCTTAAACTTTCTTTTGTTGCTGTTTACTTTTTGTATTTTGTGGCACTGGGGATTGACCCCAATGCCCTATAAAGTCCTAGACAATCACTCTACTGAGCTACACCCTCTTCCCCAGCCCCTTTACTTTGATATTGTCTTAACATATGAACTAAAGTTGTTGAAAAGACTCACTTCTAGAATATGGTATTCAGGGGACATGGGGGCCAGGGAACAACTGCTGTCCCTGCCCCCACCCCCACCCCATTTTCTAAGCCAAATTTCTACAGGCTTCAAAAAGTGTTCTAGAAGTTAATGGGAAGGAATAAAGAAAGGAAGGTAGTAAGGAGGAAGAGAGAAAAAAAAGACAAGGGAGGAATGTTGCAGGAAAAGAGGAAAGGAATAGCTCCAGCTGGGGATAGAGTCACCAAAAAGATTTTGCCTGAGTGATGATATTTCAATTCGTTCTTAAAGAATGGATAAGAACTAAGTAGAAGAATGTGCTCCCTAGGAAAAAATCAAATAAAACTACCTTGTGAAAAGGTGGCAGTGTTTAGAGAAGGATGGAAAGTCTGGTGTGACTGGAGGGTAGGCATGGAGATCAAAGGAGGAGTAAGAAAGGGTAGAGGATGGAGGAAATGGAGCCAGACCAAGGTCAGAATGTGTGCCATTTACAAAGCTGGACATTCTAGGTAGTAATAATATAGAAAGTAGACATACTGACAGCTGTAGGAAAACTTTGTTGAGGAAACCTTTGTTTAGTTAGGAATTGTTTTTAGTGATAAAATTAAGAGACATCAGGTCAACTGGGAATGAATGTGGAGCCACGCCATGAATTGTGTTCAGAAGAATGAAGGATTAGAATAATGGAATTACTTGTGGTTGTTGGAGATGGGAAATTCAAACTTTCCCAAATCCTTTATGGCTTTATAATATGGATTAATGACTGAATCTTAATTTTTAAAAAGGCTGAATTAAACAGAAGGTTATTCTTAAGTTATGAATGATCTGGCATCAGTTAAAACATTTAGAGGGATGATAGAGGCTTATGGTCACCATTGAGTTTGAGACTTAGAGTTCTGATTTCTCTGCAAAGGCACTGAAGTCCATTTCTTTTAAAAGGTGTGTTTATTTTAAATAATAGTGACTTCTTATTTAGTGTGAGTGTAATAGCCTGCATTCTTTTTACCAATTAAAATTAACTCCTGAGGCACATTTTTAAATGCGAGATCATTATGTAATTCTCAGTATAGATGCCAGAAATGTTCTACTTTTAATACCCTTCTACTCATGAGGTAACACTTCTGTGTTTGAACATGTGTCTCAAAGCAACAGGTTTACTTTTTAGTCATGAAGCCCATTATTTCTTTTCCTCTCACCCACACCATACCCACCCCACACCAATACACCATGCACAACACAGCACCCACTACTCACTGCTATGCACTTATGCATTACTGGATCCGCCTGATGGAAAAGAATTTCCTTACCATTCTTGCTTGCTAGCAGAGGTTGGAAAACACTCTCTCCAGGTTTCTTTGGTGTCCCTATTACCCTGAATGAATCAGATGTATACTTTTTTGTTTTTTAAGAGAGGAACAGTGAGAGAGAAAGAATTGGTTTTATTTGGTTTTTCATGTGGCTTTCATTGCTCTGACACATAGTTGCATGTGTGGTACTGGAGTTCAAACCTGCGTCCTTGCACATGCCAGTCAAGCTCCTTAACCACTGAACCACCATTCCAGCCCCAAGCCAAAGAAGGTCTTAGATTACCCTTAAGGCATTTCTTCAGTCTTGATTCTGAAATTGCAAGTTAGACTACCCTGAGGCAGTGCCACAGGAGCTCTAATATACTAGCATCCATGGTGATGATAGATTAAACTAGCCACCCTCCAGGCAGAAATGTAAAGGGAGAAAAAACATCATGCTTCAAGGCATTGGGAGTTATGGTTTTATAAGTAGCAATTTTGTGTGTCCTCTCACAGTGAACCTGTCTGTGTCAAACTACTTTAGTCTTCATCACCTGCCACTAAGAAAGGACCAAAGTAAGCCACTAGGACAGGCATAAACTGAACGCCATTTCAGTGGCAAATGGTAACAGAATGAGTTTTATTTTCTTTAGAAAAAGGATATCTACCATTGCATTTAATAATTTTAACAATTACCTTTCCTGATATATTCTGTCATACCAGCATCTTATTTTAACAAAAAAGAACTATTTGTTTAGTTTTTTTTTGGGGGGGTTGTTTGTTTTTGTGTATTGGGGATTGAACATAGGGTGCGCCACCATGGAGCTACAACCCCAAACCTTTTTTACCTCTTATTTTGAGACAGGGTCTTGCCAAGTTGCCCAGGCTGGCCCCCAACTGGAATCCTCCTGCCTCAGCCTGCCGAGTTGCTGGGATTACAGGCATGCACCATCATACCCAGCCAGAACTCAAGTTTTTCAGGCTTCTACTATTTATGTACTATTATGTGCATTTTAGAAAGCTTCTGTTTCTAACTTATTTTTGGTAAAATAACAGATTCTGAACAACTTTGAGAAAAATCTTGATTTTTAAGAGGAGATCTACCCTAGGTGTGACATTGCCAGAATAGGAATAATTCTTATTTCTTTGAACAAATTTCTTTTAAATTCCACTTAAACAGTCTAATTGGGCAGCTGGAGCAGTGGCTCAGTAGTTACAACACTTGCCCCGCATGTGCAAGTACATGAGTTCAAACCCCAGGCACCGTGTACACAATGAAGTCTCGGAGCAATGAAAGCCATATAAAAAACTAAAATTGATTCTTTCTCTCACTCTCTTACTCTCTCATTCTCACTGTCCCTCTCTCTTAAAAAACAAAAACCTAAAAAACAGTCTAATTGGTCATTAAACTCACTTTTCAGGTATCGTTTTCATACTATACATATTTATCTTTAAAAGTTCCATTTCTTTCACATATGTTATGAATGTCTTCAACAATATCTTCAGAGGCCAATCTGAGCAAAGTGGGAGTACTTGTGCCATGAGCTCTTGATACCATCTGATCTCAGGTGCTGATTTTTCTTTCTGTGAAGAAAAGTCAGGGCTCAGACATTCTAGGTGTTTCCCAATGTTCCCTGAGTCCTATCTGGAGGATCAGGTTGGTAAGGCAGAAGGGAGCTGCTTGGAGTCTCACTGAATCTGTGTTTGTCTAGAAATGCAGAGCTGGAGATGACCCTGGAACGAGCAGTGAGCATGCTAGATGCAGACCACGTGCCACCCGCCAGGATTTCGGCTGCAGCTACTTTCATACAGCACGAGTGCTTTCAGAAAGCCGAAGCAAGGAAGAGGGTGAGTATCTTCTCAAGTTCTGTGCAAAACCAACACACTGCCATATCCACGATGGTCCCTAAACACCAAAAATGGTCATTTGTTTACATTATAAAAAATCATCATTGAGGTTTTTTAAGTAAAATATATATTAACTACACAAAATCTTTCCTGTAATTCAGAAACTTAGGAAGTCCCAATGCCTTCCCTTTGGTCTGCCTGCCCAACCTCCCCATAAGGAACCCACCCAAGAGGTAATTGTTACTGACCATTTATGTACTTTGAGATTTTTCAGACAGAATGAATTTGTTTTAGGGTATTGTTCTCTATATTTAAAAAACATATTAAATATGTAGTATTTTGCAACTTTTTATTAAGTTGTTTCTTTAACGTACCAGTAGTGTTCAGAAACATTACTAAAGGACTGATCTCCAGAGTTGGAATCAATGGGTCATTGTATGTATGTTTTAAAAGATGATACATTGGGATGGGGACAGGGATCATATCCTTTTTGGTTGAAAACAAAATCACAAATGGTAACATATTACTTACAGTACTTTTGTTTCATTTAACACTTTATCTTAGAAATCTTCAATGTATGCTAACCTTATCTCATTCTTTAAAGGTGCTATGTTGGTTTCTCTTATATAAATACAGCAGTTTTTGTTGGTTCCATTTTTAACAGCTTTACTGAGGTTCAATTCAACGTTTTGGCATCTTTTGGCACTATGAACCGATTGTCACAAGATAATGAGCATATCCATCACCTCCACTGTTTTCTTGTATTTCTTTGTGACTCATATATTCCATCTCTCTCCAATCAATTTCTAGCCCTCCTAAGGCAACCTGCTTTCTATAGCTATAGATTAGATTGGGTTTTCTAGAATTTTATGTAAATGAATCACATAATGTACATGCTTTATAATTTATTTATTTATTTTGGTCTGGATTCTTTCACTTAGTTCAAGTCTTCTGTGATTCATTGATGTGGTCATGTGGTGTGCATCAAAAGTTTTGGCTATTACAAAAAGCTGCTTTGAACATGTGTACAAGTCTTTATGTAGACATATGCTTTCATTTTCTCTTCACGAAATACCTAAGAGTAGGTGCCTGGATGATATGATAGTGTATGTTTGACTTTTTAAGAAACTGCCAAACAATTATTTTATTTATTTAATTATTTTTAAAAAGAGAGAGAGAGGGAGAATTAATTTTATTTAGTTTTTTATCTGGTTTTTGTTGCTACAACACTTACTTGCGTATGTGATGCTAGGATTCCAACATTGATCTTCACACATGCCAGGCAAGGGCAATACTGCTGAGCCACTGCTCCAGCCGCAAACAATTAGTTTAAATTATTATTTTAAATAAAATTTGTAATTAGTAGTAGTAATTCATTGTGATTTTAATATGCATTTCCCTAATCATTAATGAAATTGAACATATTTTCATGTGTTTATTTGCCATTTATTATATATCTTCTTTGGTGAAATGAGTGATTCTTTTGCATATTTTCTGTTGTTTGCTTTTTTTCATATTGAATTTTGAAATTTCTTTGTATATCCCATATACAAATCCTTTTTCAGATATCATTTAGGAATATTTTTTCCCCAGTTGTGCTTAGTCTTTCAATAGTTTTTAATTTTAATGGAGCTGAATGTGCCAATTATTTTCATTATATGGTAGATTGTGCTTTTCATGGTATATTCAAGAAATCTTTCCCTACTCCACAGTTACAGAATATTCTTCTTAATTTTCTTCTAGTAGTTTTAGAAGTATCCAGATTTTATAGTTGGTCTATAGTTTGTTTGGAGTTAATTTTGTATGCATTATTTAAACTGAAGCTCCTTTTTTTGTATATTATGTTTAATTTTTCAGGTGTCATTTGTTTAAAAAGGCTTTCCTTTCACTACTAAACTGTCTTTGTACTTTTCTTGAGAAAAAAATTGATCACATAGATGTGAATATATTTTTCATTTGTGTTCTATTTATTTGTCTTTTTTTTTTTTAAAGAGAGGGACAGTGAGAGAGACAGAAAGAGAGAAATAACTTTTATTTAGTTTTTCACATGGCCTTCGTTGCTCCAACACTTAATTGTGTACGTGGTGCTGGGGTTTGAACCCGGGTCCTTGTGCTTGCCAGGCAAGCGCCAAAACCGCTGAGCCACCGCTCCAGCCCCTATTTATCTGTCTTTATTCTAATACTATACTGTTCACACATACCCCGTACTGAGGATTGAACCCCAGGGCACTCTGCCACTGAACTGTGTCCCCAGCCGTTTTCATTTGATTTTAAGTCATGGTCTCATTAAGTTGTCCAGACTGGCCTCCAACTTGGGTTCTTTCTGCCTCAGCCTCTTAATTCACTGGGAACCACATGATCTTGATTCTGTAGTTCTATAATAAGACTTAAAATTAGATAATGTTAGTTCTCCAACTTTGTTCTCTTTTAATGTTTTAGCTTTTAATGTTTCGCAGTTCCACTTGAATTTCCTAATCAGCTTGTCAATTTCTTAAAAAAAAAATTTCTGGAATTTTGAGATTGCATTGAATCTGGAAACAGATCTGGGAAGGGTTGACATCTAAACAGTACTGAGTTTTCATGTAAAACATAACATATCTCAACATTTATTAAAGTCTTCCCTAATTTCCCTCAGCAGTATTCTATAGTTTTCATTCTAGAGATCTTTCATATCTTTAAAGATTTATCCTTAAGTTTATCATATTTCTAAATGTTTTCATAAGTGATTTTTTTTTTACTGAACTTTTTGATTGTTCATTGCTTGTATATAGAATTGATATTGATGTATATTGATCTTGTTTCCTAATATACTAAAATCACCTATTAGCTCTGGTAGTATTTTTGAAGATTCCATCAGATTTTGTACATAGAAGATAGTGCCATCTGCAAAGACAGTTTTGTTTTTTCCTTCCCACTTGCTAGGCAAGTCTTCTACCAGCCCTTTTCATTTTATTTTGAGATAAGGTCTGTTTTCCAGGCTGGCCTCAAACTCACGATCCTCTTGCCTCAGAGTCCCAAATAGCTGGCATAATAGGTGTGCACCATTGTGCCCAGCTTCTTGCTTGGTAAAACCTCTCCTACAATCTTAAAAAGAAGTCTGAGGGTAGGCATTTATCCTGTTCCTGATCAATCTTTCTCCATAAAGTATACTACCACCTGTAGGTTTTTCATAAATGACCACATAAAGTTGAAGAACTTCCCTTCTATTCCTACTTTAATGGAGGTATTTTTCCTTTTCCTTCTTTCATTTTTTTCTCTTTTTCCTTGGTATCAATAATGGGTATTGGATTTTTGTCAGATATATTTTATGTATCTATTGAAATACTTCTATGTTTCTTCATTTTAATTTTGCTATTATGGTAAATTACCTTTATTAATTTTAAAATGTTATCCCATTCCTGGGATAAATCCCACTTGGTTATGTTATTTTGTCACTTTTTATATTTTTAGTTAGATTTGCTAAAATTTTAAGTGATTTTTACATGTATATTTAAGATATTATGTTATTTTCTTTCTTACCTTTGTCTGATTTTGAGTAGAGGTTAATATTAGCCTCGTAGAATGATAGTTTCTAACCTACAAATTCAGTTTCTTTAACTGATACAAGACAATTTGGGCTATTACTACTACTTCTTCTTCTTCTTTTTTTTTTTTTTTTAAGAGAGGGACAGTGAGAGAGAGAGAGACAGAATCAATTTTATTTAGTTTTGGGGCTGGAGTGGTGGCTTGACTGTACTTGGTGCTGGGGTGTGAATCCACATACTTGTGCATGCCAGGCAAGTACTAGAACCACTGAGCCATTGCTCCAGCCCCTTCCTCATATTTCTTTGCTTTTTTATTTTAAAGATTGAGGCATAGTGAATGAGAGGAGAGAGACAGAGAAACAATTTTTATTTAGTTTTTCATGTAGCTTTCATTGCTCTGAGGCTTTTTTTGTGTACATGGTGCTGGAGTATGAAACCACCTACTTGTGTATGCCAGGCAAGCACCAGAACCGCTGAGCCACTGTTCCAGCCCCTTCCTCATATTTTTTGTGCTTAAGACTTCATTGAACTTCTTAGCTTTGTGAATATTTACTTTTCATCCATTTTGGAACCTTTTCAGTCATTTTTCACGTTTGTTTGTTTCTGTTTGTCCTTCGGGAATTGTAATTACAGATATATTAACTCTTGGAGTTGTCCCATTGCTCATCAATACCCTATTATTTTTATTTTTTTAGTCCCCCCCCCCCCGGTGTTTCTGTTTGGATAAATTGAATAATTGTTCTTTAAATTTGCTAATCTTTTCTTCTACAGTATTTAATATACATTAAT
>PVKS010033213.1:0-21902 GCA_004027875.1 Aplodontia rufa
ACTTCCTGTAAAAATAAATCCTAAGTCGGTTTCTCCTGATGAGCCCCTTTTACTCTTTTTTTTTTTTAAGAGAGAAAGACAGTGAGAGAGAGAGAGACAGAGAGAATCAATTTTTATTGAGTTTTTCGCATGACTTTCGTTGCTCCAACACTTAGTTGTGTAACGCGGGTGCTGGGGTGTGAACCTGTGAACTTGCACATGCCGGGCAAGCACCGTAACCACCGAGCCACTGCTCCAGCCCCCGGTTTTACTCTGAAGTCCATAAACGTCACCATAGGTCAAAGCTAATGGCATGGAGTCTGTTCAGTGACCTGGAGAACTGACAAGCCCTGTGTTGCCTTCTCTCCACCCTCCCCATCTCTACTCTGCCCTTCTCTCAATTCTCGAACTCTCAAGACCCATACTTGCTGGCAGGACTTCCCTCTAGCTGTTCCCTCTGCCCAAATGCCCTTCCTGCAGGTGTCCCTATGGCTCTCTCTCTCACCCGCTTCAGGCTGTTGCTCAGTGTGACCCTCTTCTGATGGTGCAACCCCTCTGCTGCTCTGTATTTCTGCACAGCAGTTGCTCATCTTCTGGGTGACCCCACAGGGATGTCTGCCCCAGGAGAGTTGTTTTCTGATTTGTCATCGTGACAGCAGTGCTGGGATGTACTTGTCAAGTGAGTGGTAGCATACATGTACCTTTTATTAAAACGCCATGGGAGCAGGGTTGCCACGGTTCCTCTAACAACTCACTAGCTGATCGGGGGTCTTGGTTTGTTTATTGGTTGGTGTTCTAAACATCAAACCTGTGACTTGTTTTGAGAGTATTTTTAAAATAGCACGGAATATGTAGAAAATGAGGAATTTTCCAGTGAAAGGCACATATATCAACATCTTGCTTTATGGATGAGGAAACAGAATCCCAGGGAGGTTGGATGGCTTCCCATGGCCACAAAGCTGAACTGAGAGTAGGGTGGGATCCCCAGCAGCTGTCTTACACCACTCCACACTGCTCTCAGATCAGCTACTGGAGCAGCTCCTCAGCTGAGTCTTGAGGGTATCAGTGAGCCTCATTCCACGCGTGCTCCATGGCCAACTTTTACGGTGCTGCTCAGGGTAGCTCAGACTTTGTCTTTTCGCAACCCTGTTTGTTTGTTTGAGGGTTGGTTTGTTTGTTTGAGGGAGTATCTCCAAGCACACACACAGACTGATTTGCGGGGAAAACGCTGTAACTTTTCTTAGCAGCTAAGACACTCCTCAGCAGATGCTGTTTTGAAAAGGGCCAAGGGAGTGGGGCCAATTCCAAAGGGAAGAAGGTTTCTGCCCAACTGCCTGTGAGGGATGGCAGCCTGCTCAGTGGCTTCAGTCTATGGCCTTTTGTCTGCTGAGTGCTGACGTCTTGCCTGGGGCTGGTTTGTCAGAGTTGCTAGGACCAATGAGGAAATATCAGTAGTGCCCAGGAGGAGAAAGGCCAAAAAGGGACAATGAGAAGGACAAGGACCACACAAAGCCTGTCTACTGTGACCTCAGTCTTCCTCAAGATCTTCCCAACAATGTGTCCTTGTGGGGCAAGGGGCAGCCCAGGCAAACCCCAAGGATCTAACAAAGGGAGAAGGCCACAGACAACTTTTGTGATTCAAAGATCCTCAAGGGAAAGGGATCAAATAGTAGGTGTTGTGGTTTGGATATAATTTGTCCCATCTGAAATTTGATAGCTGTTGTGGCAGAATTGGGAGGTGGGCCCTTTAAGAGTGATTAGATTTAAGAGGAATCAAATGCCTTTTTCAAGGGAATGGGTTGTCATAAAGCGAGGCTGCCTCTTGTGTTTTGTCCCTTCTTTGCAACCAACTGCTTGCCATTCTGATCTCTGTCATGTTATGAAAGGGCACAGAGTTCTGACCAGATGCAGCTATTGTGGTCTTTATAGTCTCCAAAACCATGAGTCAAAATAAACTTTTTTCCTTTGTAATTTACCCAGTCTCAGCATTTTGGTATAGCAACAGAAAATGGATTAAGACTGTAGTAACTGCAATGCCGGTGGGACCCTGGCCTCCTGATCTTTGGAAATGTGTTCATCAGCCAGGGGTGTGCAGCCAGATTGTAGGTTTACAACCCTCCCTCTGGCTCCAGCCAGGGGCTCTGACACAGCTGCGCCCTGAGTTGTGTAAGAGAGAAGGCTCCATTCTGCTTATGTAAATCAAAGTCCAACCTTTCACATTATACTGGAGAAATGAATTAGTCAGCTGTGAGGGTGTGAATTTCAATGGGGCGTCAAGACCTCCCTCAGTGGAGGAGTGGCTTTGTTCTGTGGAAGGAGAAAGGCAATGCTTCATCATAAAACTCCCACGCCTCACCAGGGACAATAAAAAGACAAAAGAGCTGCTACAGAGCACTGTGCACATGGAAATTTCAGAAGCCTCTCATCCCACCCGGTGAGAACACTCATGGGCATGTGCTCCCTATCCACCAGCATAAGTGTTTAATCCTCCCCAGAAATGGTGAGGCAGCCGTCTGCTTTTTAACCTGCACACAGACACCATCCCAGGTTGGTCTCAAATCTTTTGTCTGTAAGATGGCGGGGTGGCCTGATGATCCTCAAGGCTTACTAGGGTCTTCTGCTTCCCCTCCTGAAGTCCTGGGGCAGCCGGCCGATGCCCTGCACAAAACACCTGGGAACAGTGCAAGACTCCACAATGCCCGCCCTGCCCCGACACAGTGCAAACCCCCAAGTGCAAGGTCTACCCCCAGGTTCAGAATGGCTGGACCCTTGCTGTGAATGGGCTCTGTGTGGACACCATGGCCAGCTTGGACAGACCAGAGCAGAAAACACTCAATTAGCCTGATAGTCACATCACAGCTTTGCCCAGGAAGGACCTGAGGGTGAATGGGGCAGGGACCAGGACACCTGGAGAAGGGCTGGGGAGGCCAGGCCAAGAGCAAGTCCCATAATTGCTATGTTCACTCCTAAACTAGGGAGTGAGATATGAAAGACCTCCTGTTAGGGGTCCTGGCCCATCCTGGGGGGCATTGTTCTAGATTGCATGGGGTGCAGCTGTAGCTCATTGGGTCATGGAGATGCTCTGGGTTGTGTTTGGAAATTCACAAATGAACAGAGGGAGGTCAGAGGCTCCTTCAGTTTGAGGTAGGTATGGGCGGGAGATGTTGGCTTTCAGAAGTCCCTGCCAGCCCTGAGTGTTTATCCTGGTCTCCGATGAGCCACTTCTACCACTATTCCCAAGAAAGCAGCACCCCAGCTCAGATGAGGGAGCAGGTGTGCATGTGTTCTCTGGCTGATTTTAAGAAGCCAAGTGCTTCAAGGGTTTTAGCAATTACATGCTGCTGTGTTTAATGTAGCTTGCATCAGAACCAAATCTGCCCCTGTGGGTCTTTGAGAATGAACTGAGAGCTGTGTGGAGCTCTTCGATGCACTGGCTACTGTGGGGTGTCATGTGCATCTTTAAAATGCCTTTTTGGGGGCTGGAGTGGTAGTTCAGTGGTTACAGCACTTGCTTGCAATGCACGAGTACACAAGTTCAAACCCCAGCACCACATACACAATGAAATGTCCAAGCAACGAAAGCCACATGAAAAACTAAATAAAAGTGATTCTTTCTCTCTCTCTCTCTCTCTCTCACTGTCCCTCTCTCTCTCTAAAAAAAAAAAAAAAAAAAAAGGCCTTTTTTGCCTTGATATTTTCTGCCAAGTTGGTTGATGCTGACATTTGAATAGATTCTAATGGTGAATTTTGATGATTTGGTAGTGACTTTTGGCAGCAAAATCTTTTTCTTTTCTTCCTTAAACATTTTAACATCTTCTGCTTGCCACATCCTCTGCTTTCCCACATCCTCTGGGGCAGGGCCTGGCGGGTGGAGAGAGGATCCCCATTCTCTGTTCGTGCAGAAAGTCAGGAATGGAGATCTTTTTCCATTTCTTCCTCAAGAACTAACTCTCAGTCTCGTGTTTCCTGCGGCCTAATGTGCTGATTCCTGGCCTGAGACCCAGAAATGGCCATATAAACTTCACATGGAAAGGGTTTCTGTAGGGAACTCTTTTCTGCAAAACTTGTCTTTAGTGTGCTGTGAGGATTGCAGAACTCTAATGGGACTCTGCTTCCCCTGGTTTGGGACTGGGAATGCCCTGGGGCTGGCGATGCCAGGGTGCACTTCATTTAGGTGGTTGAGGGACCTTTGTAGGACCCCAAAGAGGGAAATGGCTTAACTGTTTAGAACCAGTCCCAACTTATCAGAGGGTTTTATTTAAGTCTCTTGGCCTTCCCTCGTATTTCTCAGGCCAACTAAACAAAACATCCAAATGTTTTATAGCGCTCCTCACCAGACCCCTCTCCAAAATTCACAGGGCTGCCTTCTGTCTTGCATGGTTTCCTTCTAAAAGTCTTACCTTGTGTCCTTCTCCTGCAGTCAACAGATCCTTGACGTGCAGTTCCCCTTTCTAAGCATTTCCCTAGGAAAATTTCCGGGTTGCCTTGGCAATTCAGCAAGCATGGTGTGTGTGTGTGTGTGCGTGTGCGCGTGTGTGTATGTGTGTGTGAGTATGCGTATGTGGTTGTGTGTATGCATGTATGTGTGTGCGTGTTTATGTGTGTGTATGCATGTGTGTATGCATATGTGGTATGTGTATGTGTGTGTATGTGTGTGCATGTGTGTATGTGTATGTGTGTGTGAGTATGCGTATGTGGTTTGTGTGTATGCATGTGTGCATGCATATGTGTGTGCGTGTGTGTGTATGTGTATGTGGTGTGTGTGTGTATGTGTGTGTGTGTGTGTGTGTGGTGTGGTGTGGCATTCCTGATCAGGGAGTGGCTAGGGATGGTCATTAACACAGTCCCATCCAGTGGTGTATCTTGGTTCTGGACAGCCTGGTAGTACCCTCAGGCTCTTTCAAAACTGCTCACCCCATACCATTACTGTCGCCTACCCAGTTCTTTTGGACGCTGTCCATTGGGACAGCCTCCTCTGCCTCTGACTTCATGTTTCCCTCACAGGGTCTTCTCCTATCCCTTTGTCTGGTACTCCAGGGAGTCCTATTCCTGGGCAAATGACTGTGGCCCAGTCCCTGTCTTCTGCCTCTCTAACCTAGTCTGAAACCTTTGTTTCTTGGGGTTTGGGAACCAGGAAAAGTACTCCTTCTCCTGCTGGACTAAAAGTAAGGCATGCAGAAAAATCCAGAGGAATGGATGCTGGGCTTACACTCCTTGGTAGGTGGCAGAGACCTCAGCAAGCCCCAAGAAGGGGCTGGACCTGCTGGCCCTGAGAAGACCTGTTGTCAAGTGGCTGAAAGGAGCAGTTGGCAAGCAGTTGTTCTGCCTTCCAGCACGGTGCCTTTTATGGCACACCTCAACCCAGGGGGCTTGACCACATCACTCAGGCCCTGTGCCCCTCCTCCCAAGGGTGGTTGCCTGGGCAGTTCTGCTCTGGTGTAGGGAGTCTGGAGTCAGTTCCTAGGACTCAGGTGTCCCCCAGAATCCTGTATTCCTGCAAATGTGGGGCCACCCGCCCAGCTCAGAGGCTTTGTGTCAGGCAGGAGTTCCCCAGGCTTTGGTGCAGATATCTTCAGCAGCTCCAGGAGCCACTGCCCTGGGAGATTCAGTGCCTTCTGAAATGGTGGATTGCAGAGTTTGGGGAAAATGGAGCCGGACAGAGGTCTCTTGGACCAGGCCTCCTACCTCTGAGAATCTGCCTCAGCCTGAAAGAGGACCAGAACCCCTGCTTCACAGGGTTTAATACAGAAGATATAGGTGACTTGGTGTATTAGTACAAGGAGGGTTGAATGGGATGTCCAGATCCTCCCAGACTCTCCTACTCGAAGCATACTTTGAGCAAGGACTGCAAATGGTTAGATACTGGCTATAATAAGAGAGAGCAGAAAGTGAGATCCTTCATTTAGACATGATTTTAGCAATTTGAAGGAATCAAAAATGTTCATAATTTTTAAGATCCCTAGGGATTAGATTTTGTATGCCTTTTTTAAATTTTATTTTTTAGCAACCCACTTTATTGCATCAATGAAAGCACAGTAGACTGAGAATTTAGCAAGACAACAACTGGCCCATCACCACAGAGGGATTTTGGATTTTATTCTGTGAGTAGCATAAAGCCTTAGAGAGATGGGTGAGGGTGTGGTGGTGTCTGTGGCCTTCTACCCCTTTACAGAGGAGCAGGGGCTGCTGCACGGATTCCCTCCTTCTCCAAATTATTTTGGACTTATGTGTGGAATTTTTGCTTTTGAGTAGATTCCAAATACAGGCAGCGTGGATTTATACAAAAATTTCCTAGATTCCAGCAACACCCTCTGAGAAGTGGGGTGATATGATCTCAGGAAGAGCCATGTCTAGTCCTAGTGTCTAGTTATTGAGATGGGTGACAGCCCTGTGTCTCCTCTGTTGGGCACATGCCTGCTGCCACAGCTGTACCATGGGGCAGTGGGCTGTAGTGGGCAACCTGGGTGGACAAGACCCCTGCCTGCAGCTCTGTACTGATTAAGAGAAAGAAACTCAGATAATCCAGGATGAGTCTGATGGAGCCCTCCCAACACCAGTGTATCATGTGTTGTGCCTTAGGCAGACCGACCCTATAGGCTGAGCTGCAGGTGGAGCAGCCCTCACCCCAGGACAGGTTGGTTGACTCTCACTCTCCCTATGATTTATTTTTAAAGTGTGAAAACAATTCTAAATTGTGAAAACATTGCTTTCATTTCAAAATCATAGACCACAGGTGAAGATTCACATCCTGTTTTACAAATGTAATGACTTCCCATATGTGCTTACATTTTTTTACTCTCTTCAAAAGAAGGAAGGAGAAGAAAAGATGGAAAGAGGGAGGAAGGGAAAAAAAAAGAACATTACAAATAGAGCCAACCCTCTCTACCCTGCAGAAATACTTGTCTTTATTTAGGATTTCTTTGTGTGTTTGTATTTTCTATAAATAGTGTGCTTTGGGGGCTTATGTTCTTATTCAACAGAATGTGCTGAGATTTATCTATGTTGATACAGGTGGCTTGGTTTATTCATTTTAAGTGATGTATGGTATTCCATTGTTTGAATGAACAAAAGCCTACCCTTATAGCTGGGCTATTTGGTTGCTTCTGGTTTTCTATAGCACTCAATGCTGCCATGAGTAGTTTTGCACATTTCCTTGAGTGCATATGCCAGGATTATTTTAAGATAGAATCTAGGGTAAAATTGCTGGGCTCTATTATTATCTAGTTTTGGTTAGGACCTTGATCTTAAACTCTAAACTTTAATGCATCTTTTAGCAAAATAAAATTAGGATAGGGATGGAGGTGCTAGACAAGGAATCACATTTTCCATTTCCTGTATGAACATTTGGAGACTTTTCCTGGAAGTGGGGCTGTTTTTGCCAGCAGGGACTCCCAGCAAGCAGGCTGCTGAGGGCTAGAGTGCCAGGGACCCTAGAGGTAACTAAGTCTTGTTCATTGCCTTAGGTCTCCATGCCATGTATCCTTGTGGGATGAAGACCCAGGGAAGAGCTCAGAGCTGAGGAGAGCCAACCAGCCAAGGACAAAGGGTCAAAGAGGCCTTTCACTGACACAGACAGCATCAGACAAAATGACCCTTGGAAAACTAGTGTATCTTGTGATCTATGTTTGTTTCTTTCCATGGTGCAGCTGGTGTGTTTCAATAAACACTGGGTAGAGGGGTGTGGCTTTTGGTTAGGAAACGGAACTGGCACCAAGTGCTGAGGTCAAAGGAGAGCTAAGTATGTGTGAAAACAATCCACTTGTGCCCAGGTGATTTTGCAAATTTTTTGCAACACTGCATCAAAGAATAGCTCCCTTACAAACCATAGGTCTATCTTTCATTCTGCCTTTAGTAACTTTTCTTTGTGGCTTAAGGGTTATTATAAATAGGCATCAGGGCAAACGATGCCATTAAGACTTTTAACTGCTGTGCTTTTGAAGTTTGGGAATTATGGTTTTTTTCCTGTGATGCTGAGGATTGAACCTAGGTCCTCATGCACATGCTGTTCCACTGAGCTACACTGTCAGTCCATTTGTAAGTGAGGTCCCCTTGGAAAAGGTGAGGTCATTTTTGCTCTTGGACTTGAAGTAGTTTTTAGCGTGCTGTTCTGGAGGAATGGTTGTGAGTGTGTGTGTGTGTGTGTGTGTGCATGCACGCGTGTGTAAATGATGGGCTGTTTTTCAGTCTTGACCCCCATCTAAGTGCTCCTTTCCTCTAGCTGAATTCCCTGCTCCCAGACTCTATCAAGTGTGTGTGTGTGTGTGTGTGTGTGTGCGCGCGCGCTGGGGGGTGGCTATTCATAAGCAATATACCAGGAAAAGGTCAAGAGCCTTTTGACCTTTTCAGAGCCTGCTCCTTTTCAGAGCTTATCAGCCAGAACAGTGTGGGCTGGCTTTGCATTTTGGGAGGGAGGGGTCACACGGAGCCATGTGGCCCCTGGCTGCACAGCTAGTGGTGTGTCAGTCTCTTGTTCCTGCCAAATGCAGCAGTAGATTCGTGAATGTTAATTTACACAAGACAGTTGGTGTGCACTGTTTCTAAAAATAATGCTGACTCTCGCACATGCATGGGAAAGCAGATAGATGTGCCCGCCCACCATGGAGCCCCCACGGGATAGATGTTTCCTATTCTTGAAACAGGGATAAGCATTAACTCTTTATTAGAAAGAAAGTCTTTTATTTGTTTGCATTTTAGATTTGTGGGATATCGGAGACTTGTAAACACCTGGCCTGATTCCTGCCACACCCTAATTAATGGACAGGGAGACTGCAGCCTGCTGAGCTCCCAAGTGATGATTCTCTCTGCCTGGCCCAGGTATTTACCTGGCTCATGCTGCTTTGCCAGCTGCTATCCCCATTGCCGAGGCACTGGCTAGCATGACATTGGGCTCAGGAAGTGCTCCTGAAGGGAGGCTTCCTCTCTGATCACACAAGGCATACTCCTTTACTGCCCCCCTTCTATGCATGAAGGTCAGCACCCCAGAAGAAGCTAAGATTCCCCTCAGAGCCCCTGGGGTTTGGCAAGAGGTACCCACAGGCTTCCAGCATGGCCTGGATTGAGATTCTTCCTAGCCTGCTCCTCCACCTGATGAGGCAGCAAGGTAAAATAGTGGCCTGTTTAGTCCACCAGGGCCCAAAGAGTGACTTCTTGCAGCCCTGGGTACCAAGGGTAACTATTTCCAAGGCTGATTTATAATCATCTGGGAAAAGCAAGCCTAAGATTCAAATTGGCACACACTGTCCTATGGCTTTGTCCAGAGGACACGGAAAAGCCCTTCCAGGTTGCTTGTCTTACCTCACTTAGGGTCACCTGGGCCCTCCATCCTGTTAGAAGCAAATGACCATCTCCTTTCCTCTAACCTGAGCATGAGGCCCATAGCCTGATCATCCTGGATCCCCAAGAGACCACAAAATACTCCTATAAATATCTGGTGCAGAATGAAGGGTAGGCAAGCAAAATTTAGTCACAGAGAGCTAAGGGTGTGTACCCATCATGCAGCAATGGAACCATGAGAAACCTCACAAATACTGACTCAAGAATGTGTTTGCCCATGCAGGACAAAGAATCTGCATGACTCACACCCACCTAGAAACCTCCTGTGATTCACACAAAAACAGGAGCAGCTAAAATATCAGGCACACAGCAAAAAATGTGGGGCCACTTTCCAAGAAGAGGGCCTGATGAGAGACATCTGAATGCCCAACCCCGCATGCCCACTTCCACACAGTCCAGAAGACAGAGACTGCTGCTGCAGCACTCTGAGACCACAGAGTAGGAGACATGTCCCTCTGTCCTTCCATCTTTCTGCCCACAGACCACCCGCAAAGCTCACTCACCTTCTGGGACCCCGAAGAGGAGCTCTTGAGTGAGCCCCGCTTGAAGGAACTGTTCATCTTCTTCAGGGAGCCCATTAGCAAGCCTTCCACATCCCCCTTGTGGCAGGCCTGCTGCAAGGGGGCTGCCCCCTCACCATGTGAGCAGAGGCAGAGCGACACACAGCCACACCCTGCTGGTTGACAATGGTGCCCCTAGCCTGGGGTAAGGCCTGCAGGCATCTGGGTCAGCCCAGGAGAAACAGGAGCTGGCTCCTGCTGCCCACTCCTGCCGGACTCCCGCCCTGCTGGTGCTCCTGGACTCCCTTCTATAACATCTGTAATCAGGCTTAATCTCTGCCTCCCCCAAAGGTTTATAGGGGGCAGATTTAGCAAATGGCGATTGAAAGTAAATCTACTTTGAGGAAGTGGTGGGTGCAAAGGGTGGCCAAATGGGAAGATTTTGGTTATCCAGAAAGGCACATCAAGAGACCCGAGCGCCTCTTGGAGAGCAGCAACCAGACTCCTGGAGGTTTAGAGTCCACATGGGTGACCCCAGATCTCAGCAGGATCTGCATCCAGGCCCAGGCTGTGGGTCAAGGATCCCTCCTCCAAGCTGTCAATGTGCGTTTTCTCCCCATTGTTTGGAGAAGATCTGGTGTGCATTTTTACATATATGCTGCATCAAGTTTCACGTTCATTCTATACTACTTCGTGTGTGTTTGGGAAGGAGGCTCTCTCCATCATTTCGTATTTCAGAGGTGCCTGCCTTGTTCCTCCAAAGGTCAAGTGAGGTCATAAACATTTGCCTATTTCTCTGCGGTGGGCACTTGGCAGGCCAGGCTGCATTCACGGGTCACTCCAGCCTGCTGCAAGTTTCATCCTTGTTGTTGGCCCTTCCTGTGTGTCCTTCAGGCAAATAAATCACGTCCAATGTGCAGAGGAGAAGACAAGCCCAGAGCTGGGCATTCCTGTTGGCACAGAAAAAATTTTTAAGTATGGACAGGCTGAAGATAAATAAAAGAGTTACTAAGACCACACAACCCATGAGCCAGGGTTCTCCACTTTGATGTCTGGTTTCTTGCTCCAAGAGGTCTGTTCAGCTGTGGAGGTTCAAAGAGTAGAGGCATGACCTCCACCATTTATGGCCTGAAGCGTTCCTTCCCCCTAACAGTTCCCCAATCGGGCAGGACTGGACATCCATTCCCCAGCTCTTGTCTATTATCATTCCTTTCAATCATTCAACCTATATATTCTGAGCTTTTAATAAGTCACATGCTGTATTTGCCAGTTACTGAGAATACAGTGGTAAACTGCAGGTGAGAATCTGTCCTTCTGGGGGTGATCTCGTTGGGAGCCAAGCACCTTATACCATAAAATATACAGCATGCTTGAGGCTGGTGTCAGAGAAGGAAAGAAAGCAATGAGAAGGGGCACTCTGGGGGTGGTTGCAATTTTTAAAAGGAAAAGTCTCAGAAGAGGACCTTCAAACAATGATCTGGAGTGGGTGTGTGATGAAGGACCATGTTGAGCAGGAATTTGGGAGTTGGGTTTTTAGTGCAACAACAAGGGCACAGGCCTAGACTGGGGTGTGTGCCTGGTACATATGAAAAAGACTAAGTAGATGCAGGTGACTGGAAGGGAATTCATGAGCAAATGGGTGGACACACAGGGGACGGTCATGCAGGGCCTGGAAGCCATTGTAAGGACCTCAGGTTTTTGTTCCCAATTCATGATCTGATTTGTAGTTTGAAAGATCATGGAGGTTCCTGGGCTGGACTAGCTGGAGAGAGCAGAGCGGAAACAGGGAGGCTCTTAGTCAGTGGGATGATGCAGGTTGGGGCAGAAGTGATAGCAGTGTAGTGGTCAGCAGCCAGACCTTGGAGAGATTTTAAAGGTAGAGCCAAAAGAATGTGCTAAAGGATGAGGAGTGTAAGGAGTAGACTTACAGTCTACTTAAGTCAGGAAGCCACAAGGCGTTAGACCAGAGCTCCGATAAAGACGGGGTCACCTCAAATAAGAAGGGGAAGGCTGTGGGTGGAACACGTTCAGGGGATGATCTAGATTTCCATGTTGCTAAACTTCATAGCATTTTCAGTCCTAATCTTCCGTGGTCTCACAGAAGGATGGGATCCTGCCTTGTTACCATTCTAGATTTCCTCCTGCTCTACAGGAAAATTCTCAACAGCCTGGGTGCTCTGGCCTCTTGTGCCCAAATTGTAACTGCTCCTTCAGATTTTATGTGCAAACTTTTCTTCTTTCCTCGACCCTAGATGACCTCTCCCTGGCCCTCAGTTTTATTATTCTGACCGCCCTTCTGGGCTTTGAACTTTGTCCTACTTTTTACGCAGCTCAAAGCCATGCACCTCAAACACAGCATGTCCCTAACTGCTCTCTGCTCTTCCTCCAGGCTCCCATCTCAGTGACAGGTACTTCATCAGGAAGTTATGAAGCCGGAGGCCTGGGAGTCACTGAGAGGACTTCGAACCCTGAGGTCCTTATTCTGGCCATTTCCACATTGTGGTTTCCTGGACAGCTTGAAGATCAATCTTGTTTACAATTATTCAAAAAAGAGTAATCATTTAAAACTGTAGGTCTGGTCATGAATTACTTCTACTTAACGCCCCCTTGGGGTTTAGACTGACCCAAATCCTCTTGTGCCTCTGGGTGCTGTCTCTGCTTGCCACCCTTTTACTCCAACACCTGAACTCACTGAATTTGCTCCACAGTCCACCTGCCACACTCTGTGCATCTCTGCCCTCAGCAATGCTTAGATGCAGGCCACTGCACACAGGTATATAGCAGCTCTAGGCTAACAGTTGCCTCCTCTGGGCATCTTTGGGGCCCATCCTGGGTCTGTTAGGTCACTGTGGCTTAGTTCTATTTCTTTAATTTTCAGAGCATGAAGTATGGAAATGTCCCCAACTTGTCTTTTGAAGCTAGCACAATCCTAACATCAAAACCAGAGAAGAGGGTACCTTGGGCAAGGTCACTTGTGAGACTAGATGTAAAACTCATGAAGATTGTAGTAACAAATAGAATCTCCTGGAATTCTAACAAAACAAAACACATGATCTGCATAGCTACACCTTATTCTTAGGAATCCAAGGGTGATGTCACACTAGAAAATCCATTTACATAGTTAAGCATGTTAACAGATTAACAAAAAAATTCTCTATGATCATCTCGGTAGCTGCCAAAACCATATGGTACATCTCAGTGTCGAGGTGGGGTGGAGAAAGAAAGAAAAAAAAAAAAGGCAGGGACAGAAAGAAGGAACCTCAAACTAACAACAACCCTCCCCACCCGCATTTGACAACAATGTAGCAACCATTCCTTGTTAAAACAAAAACTAAAGAAAACTCTTAGCAACCTTTCACACCAGGAAATTTCTGTAAGCTGATGACAGATCTAGTACAGGCATCCTCTCGTCATCAGGCTAATTGGTGAAATATTAGAAATGTTCCCATAAATGTCAAGGACAGAACAATGATGGCTGCTGTCTCCATAATATTCAAAACTTTTCCCGAGATTCTAACCAATGCAAAAGAGAAATAGTGTAAGTATTAAAAAAATTTTTTTAAACTATCTGCCCATAAAGAGTCATAAAAATCAGCAAACAAGCTGTTTGAATTAAGAAGATTCAGCCAGATGGCCAGCTACAAGGTCAGCACAGGAAAGAGAGCTAGACCTCCTGTCCTCAAGCATTTTCAGCTAGATAATTATTCTCATCAAATAAAAAACAAAACAAACAATAAACACCTTATAATAAATCTAGCAATAAGCATGTCAGATCTATGTGAAGAAAAAAATTTACTAAAGAACATAAAGATGACTTTAACAAGATACATATTCTGTTTTGTTGTTGGTATACTTTTTGGAAATCAATTGAGAAAAATATATTAAAATAAAGTACATTTAGGACCTGGGAATGTAGCTCAGTGGTAGGGAGCTCTCCTACTATGCAGGAAACCCAAGGCCCTGGGTTCAATACCCAGCACTGCAAAATCAGATAAATAAAACAAATAAATAAAAATAAAGTCAAAGCTCGAACATATTAAATATATATATATATATATATATATATATATATATATATATTCAAGAGTGTTAACTATAGTGCTGATTGTAGTGGGAAAACAAACAAATGTAGAAACAAAGTCAGTGTACTTCAAAGAAATAATTGAATAAATTGTGGTATGTGCATACATGGAACAACATACAACCTTCAAACCAGTGGCCCCATACCAGTTGACTTGGAAGGATTTTTATAATACGTTATTCAGAAAGCAAGATGTAGAAAGAAGTAGAAGGGTGTGTATAAGATGATGTAATTCTTTTGTAAAACAAAATACATATATGAATATAGTCATACTGATCTCTGTACATCTAGTGATATTTGTGCAAACTTTGAAAAGAGGGGAGATGTTTTAAGTCTAGTTTTAACAAAAATGATACATGTGTACTAAACATTACATGACCTGCAATAGAAATTTGCAGTTCCTGACTCAGCCGTAATCATTTTTAATTCATTTATTTGTTTCTCTGGTATTTGCTGTCATATTCTAACATGTTTTAAATTTTTCATTGTTAGAGACATATTGACTTTTTGTTAAAGAAGATGAAGATATAGATATTGCACATCAACTCTCTCACCCCTCTCCATCTATACTCCTCCAAAAGTCTTCTCCAGATAAGTCAATATGTAATGTTTTCATGAGTTGGACTATGAGATTATTAATTTATAATTCATGTAGTGTTTCTATTATTTCCCTTCAACCTTTTGTTTTTCCTGAAGTTGACACTTGATGAATTTTCCTTCAATTAATCGTTTTGTTTTTATTATTAGCTTACTACTAAGCTCTGTGCCTGTCCTGTAATATTACTTTCAGTTTTGTCACCTGTGATACCTATCTTCCATTTTCTGCATTGAAACGAGACTGCTTCACTCTGGTTGCTTGCTAGGCTCCCTTCGAGACGGTACAACCAGAACTCTCCCGGGCCATCTTCGTGAGGTTTCTGTCCGCCCTGCTCCCGTGGAAGGTCCCTGTGCCTGGATTCCATGTCTTCCTCTTTATTTATTTGTTTCCTTCTTCAATGCTCAATATCTTTTTGATAAAGGATGTATGGGAAGTAAGTTTTTCAAGATATTGCATATCTGAAAATGTTTTCATTCTACATTCATTTCGGATGGATATTTCACTGGGTTAAAAATGTCAGGCTTGAAATCATTTTCTTCAGAATGCCAAGCTTCATTAAATTTAGCTCCCATGTTGTGTTGAGAAGTGCCATGATATTTTGGATAGTTTTCTCTTTGGAGATTATCATTCTTTCTCTTATGTATGAAACTTTCAGTATAATGTAATTTTTTTTCTTTTTCCAGTACTGGGGATTAAATCCAGGATTGCTTTACCATTGAGCTACATCCCCAGCCCTTTTATTTTATTTTTTAGAGACAGAATCTTGTTGAGTTGCTGAGGCTAGACTTGAACTTGTAATCCTCCTGTTTTAGCCTTCCAAGTATCTGGGATTACCACCGTGCCTGGCTTTTTTTTTTTTTTTTTTTTTTTTTTTTTTTTTTTTTTTTTTTTTTTTTTTTTTGGTGTTTTGTGATGGGTACATGATGGAAAATCATGTTATTCAGTTTTCAGTTTTAGGAAATATTATTGTAATTTCTTTCCACTCTCACTTCCCAATTTTCCCTGTTTTTATGTCTAAAACTCCTATTCTTAAGATGTTAGGTCTCCTAGGATGATCCTCTGATTTTTTTTTTAAGAGAGAGAGGGACAGTAAAAAGAGAGAAGGAGAAAGTCAATTTTATTGTTTAGTTTTTCGTGTGGCTTTCATTGCTCCAACATTTTGTTGTGTATGTGGTGCTGGAGTTCAAACCTGCATCCTTGTGCATGCCAGGCAAGTGCCATAAACGCTGAGCCACTGCTTTAGCCCCTGATGCTCTGATTTTTAAAGGAATGTTTTATCTCTTAATGTCCTTCACTTTTATCTTCTGATCCTCTCTTCTGGAAGACTTCCTTAACTTTTCTTGCCACAGCTTAGGCTGAATTTAGCTAATGAATTATTAACTTTCAAGAACTATTATTTGCTTTCTAACTTAAAAAAAAAATATCTAGGAATGTGTCATAGAGGCCGTACTTCTCATCTCTCTGAAGATATTAATTATATTTCTATAAAATTTTTCTTCTGTTCCTCATTTCTATTTCTTCTGAGTTCTTGTTCACTTGATTTGTTTCAGTCTCTGTTTTTTCCTGTTAGGGACTCTTAGTTCTTTTTTAACAGTAGGAACTCTGAGAGTGCTCCCGGCCAGTGAGATAAATAATAAGGGTCTGGCGTGGATCTGGTCCTCAGGAGTCTGCTAATATCTGGATATCTTGTTGCTATAGTTTGATCTGGAACACTCCCCAAAAGGCCCATGTATCAAAGGCTTGCTCCCTAGGGTGTGCTCCTGGGAGGTGGTAGAAAATTGAAGTGTCAGGGCCTAGTGAAAGGTCTTCAGGTCATTGGTGGCATGCCCTCAAGGGGCACAGTGAGACCCCAGCCACCTCCTAGCCGTGAGGTGAGCAGTTTTGCTCCACCATGCATCCCCAACATGATGCGCTGCCACCATAGGCTCGAAGCAATGGGGCCAACTTATTATGGACTAAAACCTCCAAATGGTGAGTCCAAATAAATCTTTTCTCTTTATAAATTCATTATCTCAAACCTGGGTGCAATGGCGCATGCCTGTAATCCCAGCAACTAGGGAGGCTAAGTCAGAAGGATGGTAAGTTCAAAGTAAGTCTCAGCAATTTAGTGAGACCCTGTTTCAAAATTTAAAAAAATATATAAAAAGGGGCTGGGGTTGTGGCTCAGTGGTTAAGCACCCCTGGGTTCAATTCCTGGTAGCAAAAAAAAAAAATCATTACCTAAGGTATTTGTTATAGCAACAGAAAGCTGACTTACACACTTATCTATGAAGTAGCTCCTGCAGAAAAGAACACTTCTGTCTGCTTGGAAGATATTTGGCTGCCATGTTTCCCAGAGCTGTATAAGGAGTTTAGCCCAAGCATTTCGCGTCTCCCTGTGCTTATGTTCAGAATGGTCCTGTTTTCCTTGCCTGTGCCTGGTTTTTCCACACCACAGATCTTGGTTTTATCCTCTCTAGGTAGCAAATTTTGTGTTCCACCTGCACAGAGCAGGGAAGTCAATTGGGGGTGGAGGGGTGAAGTGGGGATCTGGAGATTTCATTTATTGGGCTGACTTGCAATCACTCTTGTTTTTGTATTTTCCTGAGGGGTTTCAGATGCCTGTAAATACTGAACTTTTCTGGGTCACAAGTTACGGATCTTCTTGTGTGCTATTAGCTTTCCTTTGAAGGCAATCAGGTTTCAGCCTGCTTGCTCTGCCAAACCAGCAACCACTGATCAACCCATCTGCTTCCCAGTTTCCTTAGTGTTGCATGCTTTTCTCAAGCGCTGTCCAGCATTCTGCTGATCGCTTTGTCCTTTAGGGATAATGCTTTTGTCATCCATTTGCTGTCGGTTTAGTGGGGTTTTGTGAGGGAGCAGAGGTTAATGCATATTTTCAATCCACTATGCTTAACCAGAAGTCCATAATAGATTGAAAAGATTAGTGCTTGAGGGAGGTGGGGAGTTGAAGGGAGAGAGAGAAGTTGAAAAGAAAAATGACTCCATTTAAAAACATGTTTAAATTTTTATATAATGTATGTACGGTATGATACTGTTACCATAAATCTATGTGCATACATGCATGTGTGTATGTGTACATGTACTATGAAATATAAGCAAAGATGGTCATGAAAACTGGTAGTGTTTGTTATATCAGGGTGGTGAGATTGTAGGTGATATTTATTTTCTTTTTCAAAATTTTTCAGGATGAGGGGGTTGGAGCGGTGACTCAGTGGTTAAGGCACTTGCCTGTCATGTGCGAGTATGCAAATTCAAACCCCAGCACCACGTACATAACGAAGTATCTGAGCAACGAAAGCCATGTGAAAAGAAAAACTAAATAAAATTGATTGATTTGGTATTTTTTTCCTCTCTCTCTCTCTCTCTGTCCCTCTCTCTTAAAAAATAAATAAATAAATAAATAAATTTCTGGATGAAAGAAAAACATTAAATGGGGAAAGAACTTTTTGCCTTACTGGTTCAGGAGGAGGATAGCTGCCTCTATGAAGAGTCAAACCCACTTCTTGGTCATCTACTGAGAGATAGTTGCACATAGAGTCAAAAATATTTTAATATGATTTTCATAGATGTATAGTTTGTAGTAAAAAACACTACAAACAACTTAAGGTATCTATCAGTAGGGGGAATGTTATGAAAACAAGAGTGCACGCTTATTCTGAAATATCAGGCAACATTGCAAAGCATGAGGTGGGCCTGTGCCATGGCACGGGAGACCCCCTGGACAGGCATATTGTGAGGTGGAAACTGAAAGCTGCATAGGGTACACACGTTATGACAGCATTTATACAGGTCAGAAGGAAAAGATGGGAATCCTCCCCGAACAAACCACATCCTCCATGGGTTTATGTATCCGTTCAGAGGCATTTCTCTTATAAACACGTGGCCCAGATTCAGAAAGGGACCTAACAACTGAGAAGAGTGAGGCAGGCAAGAGGAGCTGGGATTGGATGACGGGGTTCAGAAAAAGGGCGGATTTCTGCTGTTTTGTGTTGCTTGGTTTCATACAAATACAGTGTATTGGGGGAGTGTATTTGGGTAATGAAAAATAATTAGGTACATACATAATTATATGCATGCTAATTATATATTCAATCTTTTCATTTTCTTATTTTTCTTTTATGAGAAAAAGGGTCAGGATTGCTTTTTTCTGGTATCCTTCCTGGCTCCTATCTAGTTTGTTTGAATACCTTTCCAGCCTGGAGCTCTGCGTACTGTGGCAACTCTGGCAGGCACAGCCTTTGTTCAACTTCCTTCCAGGGCTACTACTAGAGAGAGTCGCTAGGAGCAAAGACAATGTGCTTCCAGATGCCTGGCTGCTTTCACCCGGCACGGAAGGAGCTGGTCTGGTTTGCTGAAATGCTAGTTTCTCTTCCTTTAAAAAGAAAAAGAACACTCTGCTTAACCAGACACTGTGCTGCGTAAACATTGTACATTTGCATGTTTCTTCTGGTTGAAGCCGGAAGTACTCACCTTGAACCAGTCAAGAAGATGGAGCCTTGGGGTCTGGGGCGGTGGCTCGGTGGTTACGGTGCTTGCCCGGCATGCATGAGTACATGGGTTCAAACCCCAGCACCCACGTACACAACTAAGTGTGGGAGCAATGAAAGCCATGTGAAAAACTCAATAAAAATTGATTCTCTCTGTCTGTCTCTCTCTCACTGTCCTTAAAGAAGACGGAGCCTTGACCCTGGCCTGGGCCCTAGTCTCCAGGCCCTCTCTCCTCCTCATCTCATCTTTCACATGGGTTCAGGCCTTGGCCTCTGAGACTGGCATTCTTACGTGGATGAGGCTACTGCCCAGGAATTGACTCTCTCTGCCCTGGCATGGGTGCCTTGCTCACCTCTGTGTGCTGGGTAACTGCCACAACTGAGCCCCACAGGGCTGCATGGTCAGGGAATTGTCTATCAGAATTTATTAGTTTATGACTCATGCTTTGTTGTTCTTCATATCCAATGCCTCGTTTATAAATTTAGGGTCTTTGTTGATGCTGAAAAATAGACCTAATCCAACCCGAATTGGTAGATGCCAAGTCCAAAATGATGTGAGGTCTCTTTCCTTGGAGAAGTTTCCCATTCACCTGACTGTACAGGTGGCACCAGGTAGAGAATAACATGATGAAGGAGGATTGAGAATGATGTCCAGCAGAGTCAGGCTCCCAGCTCACTGCCAGAGGAGCTTGTCCAGTGCCTTATGATAACACGGATGTGAGCCAGACTGGGTAGAGCAAGGAGGATGAGGAACAGAACAGGGTCAGTAGTTCACATGGGAAAGCCCCAGGCCCTGGTGGGATTCTTAGCCAGGCCTCCTCAAAAGGACTGGTGATTTTGACCCTTCTCAGAGCTGAACTGGGACAGACAGACAGGACAAGACTGCAAGTACATTCAGTGTCATGGGATTCCTGGGGTGGCGGGGCCATGCTCAGATCACAGCAGGCATCCTGGACCACAGCATTGGGCTGTGGCTTGTAGATCCTTCCCAGCGCTGGAGAAAGGACCCTACCATATATCCCCAGCCAAGGAAAAGATCTATATTTAAAAATCGAAGTATAACCACTAAGTGAATATTATCTTTGCACCATCATAAGGTAGAAAGTAAGCTGAATCATTTTAAGCTGGGGATTACACTAACATTAGTATGAAGAGACTTGAACCTGTAGTTGGTTCAGAAGGCACCACTCCACCAGCTGCATGCATTTCATCATTTGATTACACTCTGCCTGCATCCGTTAGCTTGAGATGGAGTGATCATTCTCTTCCTGGAGTCCTTGCTGACTCTCCTGACAATTTGCTGGGAAAATTTATCCCTGGGTCTGTTTCCCAGAGTTATCAACAAAGGAAAACCAGGGTCTTCTGATGGAGCTTTTTACCTTTTGGCTCTAGGAAACTGGTTGAGCTTGGGCGTGGGGGGACCGGAGGAACTGATTCAGAAGGAATGAGCTCTGATGATTGATGCCATCCACTTTAGAAACCATGGGATCAGTTTCATTCTGAAAAGTATAATCCCTGCCACAAAGGAGCCTCCCTTTGGCCAGGGGAAAGTACTTGTAAATATTTATTATGTGGAATAAAATCACAACTCAGATTCCATTATCTGCGAAAATCAGTCATCCCGTGGTCTCCCCAGGAGATCAGTTCCAGGATTCCCCCCACCTTAGATATTCAAGTCACTTATATAAAATGTTGTAATATTTTCATAGAATTTACGCACATCCTCCTGTATTCTTAAAATCATCTCTAGATGACTTTAAATACCTAACACAATATAAATACTATGTAAATTGTGCTATATTGTATTGTTTAAGGAATAATGACAAAATATTTCCTTGCAAATATTTCCAATCCACCGTTTGTTGAGTCCACAGATGCAGAACTGGTGGATGCAGAGCTGTGCTGAGGGCTGACTGTACGGTTGAGGTTACCTGGTGCTCTGTGTTGAAAACACAGTCTGTTTGCCAGGGTCGAATGAAGTGGCTCAGGCTGTCTATTCATTACATCTGGGGTGGTAGTTAGAGCCACTGATTTTTTACTGAAGACATCATTTTTGCCAACTGATGTGAGTGTCTGAATCTCCTCCTCTGCATCTATCTATTATTTTCTTTTTCTGCATCTGTGTGGCTCTCTGATTCCTTCTCCCTCTTCATGGGGACCTTTAATTTATCTTGTGAATTTATCTACACTCATTGTGTGTAGCCAACACTCAATGGTCACAAGTTCTGCATTTTTGGATTCAACCAACCAGATTGAAAGTGTTGAAAAAATTGAATTTGTACAGAGTTTTGTTCTTGTCATTTCCCCCTAAATAATACAGTATTATAGATATTTACATAGCACTTACATTGTATTAGGTGTTATAAATTTGTCTAGAGATGATTTAAATTATATGGAGGATGTTTGGGGAGTCTATGCAAATTCTATGTCATTTTATGTAAGAGATTTTAGCATTGGCAGATTCTGGTATCTATGAGAGGTCCTGGAACCAATCCTGTTGACAGGGAGAAGCAACTATAGATTGGTTTGTCAGGGCACTGAAAGGCTTTGATGGTTTGGGGCCATGAAAACAAAGTCTTACAGCAACAGCACCCAAAGAAAAGCCAGGGCTGGGGGAGTCTGGCAGCAGGATTCTCGCTCAGGTGGGAGCAAACTGTTTCTAAAAGTCAGTGACCTGGAACTTCCTTCAGAAACGGAGGCCACACAAACTTGTGTGCCATTAAATGTGCCCTCAGAGGGACTGGAGCGGTGACTCAGTGGTTAAAGTGTTTTCCTGGCATGCTCAAAGACCCGTGTTCAAACCTCAGCACCACATACACAACTGTGTTGGAGAAACAAAAACCAGATGAAAAAATAAATAAAATTGATTCTCTCTTTTAAAAAAATGTGCCCTTAGAAATCACCAGACCCAGGGCTGGAGC
>PVKS010033214.1:0-21902 GCA_004027875.1 Aplodontia rufa
ACCCGGGTCCCCGTGCTTGCCAGGCAAGCGCCAAAACTGTTGAGCCACCGCTCCAGCCCCCTCTATGTTGTTCTTGTCATTTTTTTTTTTTTTAAAGAGAGAGGGACAGTGAGAGAGACAGAGAAAGAGAGAAACAACTTTATTTAGGTTTTCACATGGCTTTAGTTGCTCCAACACTCAGTTGTGTACATGGTGCTGGGGTTTGAACCCGGGTCCCCGTGCTTGCCAGGCAAGCGCCGAAACCGCTGAGCCACCGCTCCAGCCCATGTTATACAGGTTTTTAAACTTTTATGTAGTCAGAACCGTCCATCTTTTCTTTCTGAGGTCTGCCTTATATTTGTTTATGACACGTTTATGTTCATTTCACTAGTTCCTTTTTGTTTTAGTTTTTACATTTGGTTCTTTGGAATATACGTGAGGGGTATGGCTCTGAGCTTATATTTTTCCCTTCTAAATGAATAGCTGTTTATCTAATTCCATTTATTGAATAATATGCATTTATCAAGTACTAAGTCTTAGAGAACTTGCATGTATAATCGTGAATTTGGGGACGTTCTGTTTGTTTCAATGTTTCAGTTATTCCTGGGTACTTATTTCCCTTCGCGAATTTCTCACCCATGTATTCTTCCAGGTGGAGTTCAGAATGTTTTGTTAAGTTTGTGAAAATTTCCACGTCATATTGGGACTTTAAGTAGCATTGTAATAGATGTCCAAAGCAACCAGGAAAGATAGGCATGTTTAAAACAGTGCAACGTCCACTCCAGGATACAGATCGTTTCTCCGTGGTTTCCAAAAATCTCTGTAGAGTCTCTGTTGTTTTCTCGTTTCTTCATATGAACATGCCTACCATGGGTGGGGGATTAAATTTATTCCTAGAGTTTTATGGGATTTTTTTTCTGTTATACATAGAATGTTACCTGCCTTATAATTTCCAACTGATTAGTCTAACGTCATGTAAAAATTGAAGTTTGTGAATATATTAATTTATACTATTCAACTTATTGAAGATTCTCATTTTAAATAATTCTCATTTTAAAAATACTCTTATTTTAAACAATCTGTGCTGATGAGAGGCAAAAAAAAAAACGAGAGAGAAACCGGGGTGGGGGCATTGTAGGACCAATTACAAGGACGTTTTTCTCTAAAGTATAGCCTATAAGCAGCATCCCCTGCTTCTGTGCTGGTGGGACCTAGCTCCCTTTTCTCGGTGCTAAAGATAAAATCTGACAACAGTTCTGTGCAGAGTGCCCTGTGAGCCATCCTGGCATCCGGGTCTTGCTAATGCTCTCAAACTTTAATAAAAGCACATGAGCTCTAGAGCGGGCCCTGCCAGTCCGGTTTCCAGTGTCCACGTTTTACCTGGGTACTTGCGAACACTGACCACCCGCGTGCCCCGTGGAGCACAAACGTACCCACGTGCTCCTCGCGTTGGCCTTCAGGAGCAGTGCTGGTTTTCATTTTCGTAGCACCATGGTTTGCTGTGTGTGCTCAGAAAACTTTGGCCATATTCGAGGGAAATTAATACTCTGCAAGGACGAAGCCACTTTTCTTTCTTTTCCATTCAAGGGCAAGCTGTGCACCCAAGTAGAAAAATATAGTGTGGCAAAAAAAAAAAAAATAAGGTAGTCAATCATTTTCATTTTGCTATAAGCATATTTTGGGTTGACTCAGTTAAACTAAAAAGGTCATAGCTACTGAGCAGTTTCTTCTCCTTCTGTCTTTAATTGCATTAATTAGTGATATGCATATATACATATATTTGTTTATATATATATGTATTTCCCTATAGGATCTGAGCAGGCCTGAAAAAAGAATTTTCAATAGCTGTGCACATCATAGCATCTGATAGTTCAAGGTTTTCCCATGAATTACAGTGGCCCTAAACCACAAGAACCCAAACTGTCATATTCTAAATGTGGAGGAGAAACTGAGACCTGTTTTTTTTTTTTGTTTTCCACCAGATTAAAAAAACCACACACACTGATGCACTGACGGCATTCTTGGTTCCTGTTTTCAGGAACTTATGCTTCCTGAGCTATTTTTAGGAATATTTGGCTTTGTACTCATTGAATTATTTTTGATGCTTACCACTCTATCGTCACATTAAGATGCATGCATAAAGCCATCTTGCTAATGTCATGGGAGCGCACATATGGGCACAAGCTCTGCCCCGAATGGAATTCGGTTCCACAGGGCCAATCTTACCTAAAACTGATGCCCACTCCAGGCCAAAGCTATTGTCTTCGTATTCTTCAGACTTTGCCTCCTGGGACAGGGCAAGGGGCACACATCTTGAACCATGATGGGAAACAGGCTGCTTTCTCCTCACTGTGGCATGTTGAAGTTCTTTCTAAAATTTTCTTTGAACAAAAAGTCACACTGATATAAATAACAACAACAAAAAAAAAACGGTTTAAAAACCAGGCTTGGCTGTCTCCTTGGGCAGACTTTCAGGTCTATAAGCTCTTTGAGTAACATCGACATCTTTGTAAATGGCATGACTTCCTCTCTGGCGTCTCCATTCTTAGCCAACCGCTTAGATTCTCCTGCCAAGGAAACTCAACCTTGGGGTGTAGCTGTTACAGGTGTCCTGTTTGCCATGGACCCAAACCTGACTCCATCAGAATGTACACAGGTGGCATTTATAAAAATCCAGATTCTTAGCCCCTACCCAAGATAAGCTTCTTCAGGAGTGAGGGATATCAAATTTGTTAAGGTTCCCAGGTATTTTAAACACTGTGCTTGTCAGAGTACTGAAAAGGCAGGGAGCAGGAGTTTCCCCAAGCTCAGTTAACAAGTTGTGTGACTTGGCAGCAAGTTCGTCTTTGCTCACAAGTGACAGTGTCTACAGCAATGCTTCTCAAACCTCCTGTGCATCTGAAGCACCTGTGCATCTATTTTTAGAAATGCAGATTCTTGCTCAGAAGGCCTTGGCGGGAACACTGGGATTATTGGTTTCATTTTTTTCTTTTTTTAATTCGATAAACATGGTCTTACAACAGGAGGGGCTCATCATCATACAATCAAGAACAAAAGTGTAATGACAGAACAAGGCAACAGGGATTATTGGTTTCTAACAAGCTTCCTGGTGGTGCCAGCACTGCTGGTACCTGGACCATACTTTGAGTAGCAGGTCAGAGTTTCTCAACCTCAGCACTGTTGACATCGGGGGCTGGAAAATTCCTTATTGTGAAGGGCTGCCCTGTGCATTGTGGGATGTTTGACAGCATCGTTGGCCATTACTCACTGGTGCCAGCAGCACTCCCTCTCACTGTGACAATTAAAAATATCTGCAGAGGGGCTGGAGCAGTGGCTCAGCAGTTACAGAGCTTGCCTGGCTTGCGCGAGGACCGGGGTTCAAACTCCAGCACCATGTACACAACTAAGTATCAGAGCAACAAAAACCAGATGAAAAGCTAAATAAAATTGATATTCTCTCTCACTCTCTCCTCTCTTTCTCTCACTCTTTAAAAAAAAAAAATCTCCAGACATTTTCACATTCCCCTGAGGGTCACCCCTGGTTGGGATCCATGGCGCTGGGTAATCTTGATCATTCATCAAGTGTTCTGCTTTTAAATATTATTTATTTGTACACTTAAATGATCCAAAGAACCCATCATCTGGATTTGTCTACCCTCTGAACAAAGGGCTGTGGTCTTCTCCTGCCCACCACTGTGTCCACAGCACCTGGAAGACTGTAGGAAATGTCTGCGTGAATTAGTTGATTGATTAAACTAGCCCAGAGTTGCATGTGTTGCTCAATCTTTAGGGTCACCTTTTTCTATTTTCTATACAGAGACAGATATTTCCATTGTGTTTTTATTTTTATTTTTCTCAGTTCTTTATTGCAAAGCTATAAATAGTCATGGAGTAAAAGTGCCTATTAAAAGTTCCCCTCTGACATTTTTTATTTCCTCACAAGGTTCTTATATAAGGGAGATCAACTCATAAACCCTTTGTTGACCAAGTCTAGACACAGTTCCAGACCAGCCTCACCATCAGAGGGGCCAGGGCTTGTGGGATGTGGGTTCCTGTCCCAGCCCAGTCCCCTGCACCTTCCCACTGCTTGCACCCTCGTTGGCACCCCATTAGGGCTGTGCCCTTTGTGTGGCTCCTGCCTGTCCCACCTGGGTCCCCTTATCAAGAGTTGCACAGGACCAGCCCTGGCAGCATCACCTGCACAGGTTTGAACTCCAGTGGAAAAACTTCGCTCCCACTCTCCAGGCCCCAGCAAGGGCAGAAAGGCTTGCCACCACTTGCTCGTTCCCACCCGCATCCCCGCTGGGAGTTTTCCTGCTTTCTTGATTTTGTAGCTGCTCTCTGCACCCCCTGGGTTGGGGCCAAGCAGAGGGAACTCCTCTCTTCCACCTTGGCTCAGGTTTGAAACACCGCCCAGCCAGATTTGCTTGGACATTACTTTCAGTGCTTGAAGATAAACATTTAAGACAAATCTACAGAGTAAGGCTTCTAACTGGAGAAAGAATTGAGAACCCACATCCCTCCATGAGCCCCTGCGTGCATATTTATTTACATGTGAGCACTCATAAAGACAAAGTGGCTGCCGTCCACTATGTTAGTAAGAAAAAACATTTTACTCCCCGGAGCGGAAACCCAACCAATATGGATAAATAGACAGAAATTTTTCCTTAAAAGTTAAAATAATACACATTGACTTGTCTGACAGATCTAATCATTGTTAATATTTTCCTGTGGCCTTGGAAAGTTACAGACTGTAAGCCAAGAGATCCTGGTAAGTGCCTCTCAAATTGCCATCTTCTTTCCTGATCCAAGGTTGGATACCTTCTGTCCTAACCGCTGCAGAGCACCAGTGAAAAGAGCTTCCTGGACGTGGAAGGTTTGCTAGAGCCACCCCCTGTGTGTTGGTGGCATTCAGTGGCCATACTCCAGTACTCACATTTGCCCTGTGCTTTGTCCTCATTCCAACTGAAGTCCTATTAGCAGAAGTCCCTACCATGCTGGCAGGCACTCCAGCAGCTAGGTAATGGTCTATGAAATGTATGCCCCAGGGAATATCACTTCTCTGAATCCTTTCAGCTAAAGAAAAACAAATCTTAATCTCTGTCATGCAAAAATTGGATTTTTTTGCCTTTGCATTAAAAAAAAAAAAAACAGTGCCCAATTGCTTTATAACAGTTTGGGGCAAGAGACAAATGGGTTGTGCTAGTCAGCTTTCCGTTGCTGTGACAAACTTCCTGAGATAAGCAACTTAAAAGGAGGAAAGAGTAATTTGGCTCACAATTTCAGAGCTTTCGGTCTATAGTCACTCGGCCCCAATGCTGTGGCTCGGACTGAGGCAGAACATTGTGGTGGGGGTACATGGTGGAGCAAAACTGCTCATCTCAAGGTGACCAGGAAGCAGAGAGAGAGAGTAGAGAGACTAGGGGACCTAGGATTAAGTGTGCCCTTCAAAGGCCTGTCCCCCCTGATCCATTTCCTCCTCCAACTTGGCCCCACATCCTAAGGGTTGCCTCACTTCCCAAGGGCACCACCGACTGGCAACCAAGTCTTCTGTACCTGGCCTTTGGGAACAATTCAGATCTGACCCACAACGTGGTCCATCTCCAGGTAGCTCTCAATTCTTACAGAAGGAAGAGAGGAGTTCTCTATCAGAGACTGGCTTTGAGAGCAGGGCCTGTAAGCAGCCACTTACAAGACTCTTGGCCAGCCCAGGGCTACTCTTTGGAACAACTTGGTGGCAGTTGCCTGTCCCTGAGCTCACACACTGACCAGCGTCCCCTTCCAGTCCCCAGGTCCCCTGTTCTTTATCCATGGGTCTGATGTGAGGTTAGACCTAGATGTAGGGTGCTGATATTATTTCTGCCTCCCCCAACCACTTGCAGCAACTGGGCAGCAGGGGTCTCTGAGAACATAGGGACCACTTCAAGCTTTAAGCTTTCTCTTAGAATGCTTGTGCTTAAAAGTGTCCTTGAGAAAAACTGGCTTTCAGGAACTTGCAGAAACTCCTGGAGGTTTTTTCCCCAGAGTTCTAGTGTTCTTGAACTATTAGCCACTGTGGGCTTTGATTATGCTTTTTCAATAGCTGTGTTTAAACCACAAAGAGCAGCGCCAAGCAGCAGAGGTACAATTGTTGCTAACAACAAAAAATAAAACCCAAACCAGAGTAATTGAACATTAGAGCAGGAACAATCAGCTCCGCCCTGTGTGCCACGGAACTCGGTGCATGGATGCTGGTGATCTCCACTGGGGAGAGAGAGAGACTTTCCGTGGGCCCCAGGTTGGTTGAAGCCCTCAGCACCAGGGCTGGCTGCTAATAGAAGCCCAGCATAGACTGATCGACTGGATAAACAAGTGAATTAAGTGCAATGAGAGCCCAAGGGAAGAATAGGTGACTGTGCTGTCAGTGGTATTCACAGAAGCTGGACTGGACCTTAGAGGCAGAAAGGGAACCGCAACACAGAGAGGATGGAACAGCGAGGCTTCCAGGGCAGCACAGGGGCTGCTGGGCTTGGCGCTCAGCTCCTGGGGAGACTGGGTGCAGGCAGGTAGTGCCTTGGGAGGGCCCCAGGGTTCTGGGACAGACCTGAGGGCTGTGAATGAGTCTGATCAGAAGGGACAGCAGGTGTTGCCTGGAGTGAGACCTTCATGAATCCTGCTCTGCTTTTCAGTTCTCTGGTCCTTCCAACACTTAATGCCCTCACTGGGCCCATTTCTTTCACATACAGAGCTCTCACGAGTCTACTCAAATTGTTGGAGGAGTTGGTCTGCTTCTTAAGCTCCTGTGCACCATGTCTGCTGAGTTCTAGTTCTCAGCTCACTTTGTGTATCAACGCCTTAATCTTTCAAAAAAAAAGTTGTTTGGAACTACAAGATCAACAGCATCTATGGTGAGGAATGCTAGTAAAGACTAGTCTTGTTCCCCCCACCCCCTCCCCAATAATTGCAACTCACAATTAAGCTTTGTAATTCTAGCTGTTAAGTTTGCCATTTTTGCATTTAAAAATATTTGCCTTCGGGGCTGGAGCGGTGGCTCAGTGGTTTCAGCGCTTGCCCAATATGCTCAGGGACGTGGGTTCAAACCCCAGCACCACGTACACAATAAAGTGTTGGAGCAACGAAAGCCAAATGAAAAATGAAAAATTAAATAAAATTGATTCTCTCTCTCTGTCTCTCTCACACTGCCCCTCTTTCTCTCTCTTAAAAAAAAAAAACAAAAAGAGCTGTCACAATTCACCTTCGAACTTTCCTGCTTAAATGAACACAAATGTTTGGTTGAGGTAGTATCTTTTTAAACCTGTATCTGACCTTCTAGTTTTTCTCCCCATCTTTTCAAGAGCTAAGTAGATACAGCTCGCTGCACTGCGGACCTAAGGCTACTGATTAATTTAGGCCTCAGGGACCCAGCTGGCACCCGCAGAGATCTGCCTTCATGATGGTGTGTTCTCCCCAGCCCTTTCACGCTGACGCTTAGGGACACACAGGCTCAGCATCTCTCAGTTTGCTCTTGGTACAGAGCAGAGGAACAGATGGAGAAGGCCTCCTCTTCCGGATGTGCAGGCTTCTGAAGCTGGGTGCTGCTCCACGTGCTGCTGGAGTCCGCTGCATTTACTAGGGCAGACGCTGGGGTGCCAGGCACATGCCACAGGGGGTTTTCTGGCTGGGCAAGGCCAGTAGAGCCCTTGGGATGACTCCACAGCTGCCAAGGAAGAGGCAAAGCTGAGGGCTGTGCCTTACCATTTCCATTCCCTGCCCTCCCACCGCATTCCCTAGCTTCTCCTGTTTGCAGCCTGCTAGTGGAACTTTAATTTTACATGAATAGTAAGTGGCTGGTGGCAGCTCCAAATGTTCTCCTTACCACTGGGATTGATATTTTTACTTATATCAAAAAGCCTTAAGCTAAAGGTTGAGGGCAGATTATCACAGTCTCTTAAAGGAGACAAGGGCTGCGGGGAGAGGGGGGCAGAGAATCGCTGTTGGAGCCCCTGAATCAGGATGTGTGAGCTGTAGATTCTGTCAGTGAGTGAGCACAGCCCTACAGATACCACCAGCGTGAAAAGACTCAGGCGACCTATGCATTTTGTTACACATCCCCTCATCTGAGCTAAGCTGTGCTCTGAGTTCAGCTCTTTATCACTCTTGAGCACTTCATTAAAAGGCACATAAGTATGATGTGCAGGGAGTACTTCCAACCCCGTTGAATCAGGGTTCTCAGACTTTAAGGTGCCTGAATCACCAGCATATCTCAGATAAAAAGCAGATGACCATGTAGTAGCTGGGATGAACTATAGGGTGCCACATATGCTGAGTGGACCACCCTTGGAGCCACAAAGTCCCAGAGAGTAATGTTCTCAATTTTGCATCCCTAGAGAGATTGGCATACCTGGGGGTGTTTTAAAAATCTTGATGACAGATTGTACCCCACACCAATGAAATCAGAATTCTGAGGACAAGTGCAAGATATCAGTAGTTCTGGAAGCCCCCATGTGATTCCTGCCCTGGTTGAGTCTGTGTCATGGACATGAGTGGATGATAGGACTGATTCCTACCACTGTGGAAATCCACCAAAAGTATGCTGTGACTGTCTTGATCTGGTGTCCTTTAAGTGTTGCAAATTAAAAAGGAGCAGCTATTAGAACAAGCTATACTGCATGCTTAATCCTGGGCTGGAGTGGTGGCTTGGCGGTTATGGCACTTGCCTGGCATGCGCAAGTACTCAAGTTCAAACCCCAGCACCACGTACACAATGAGGTGTCTGAGGAATGAAATTCCTGTGAAAAACTAAATAAATTGCTTCTCTCTTTCTCTCTCTGTTTCACTGTCCCCTCTTTCTTTAAAAAAAAAAAGCTTAATCCTGTTGTCAATATATATCAAAGAATAACAAGGGATGATAGGAAGGGAGAGGGGAAATGTTGGGACTGAGATAAAGCAAGGTACATTCCAAGCATTTATAAGTATGTCACTGCATATACTATAGTCATGTACATTTTTAAAAATGTTCTTTGTGGTTTTAAGAATTATGTCACTGTACTTGGATTTTTTTATTTATTTATAAATATAGGACCCAGAAGAGAAGCAAGGGATCGGGGAATATGAGGAGGGAGGTTGAGGGGTGCAGCGGGATGGGGATATTGACCAAATTATATTGCTGTATTATGTGCATCTAGGAATTGTGACAACAGATCGCATCATTATGTACAACTATAGTGCATTAATTTAAAAAAATTTTTAAAAATCACAATGAGATACCATTGCATACCTGTTAGGATGCCAATTACAAAAAAATAAAAAATAAAAAAGATGGGCAAGGAAGGGAAAAAAAGGAGCAGCTGCCTCACATGTCCGCAGCTGCAGAGCCTGAGCTGAAGGGCTCATGACACTCTTGCTGCTATGCCTTTGGCCGCAAGCCTACTGGGGCTCTGAGTCTGGAGAAGAATAACACCAGAACTTTGATCTTCCTGAACAGAGGGTTTCTCAGCCCCACTGCTATTCACATCCCCAGTCTGCATTCCTGTGTTGGGGTAATTTTAAAAGTTCCCCAGGTGAAGCTAATGTGAAACCAGGGAGGAGTAGATAAAATGAAACTTTAAAAAACAAGTATGGGGGCTGCAGCGGTGGCTCAGCAGTGGGTGCATGTGCAAGGACCTGAGTTTGAACCCCAGCATTACAAACACAACTAAGAGTTGGAGAAACAAAGGCCAGCTGGAAAAAGAAAATTGATTCTCACTTTCTTCCTGTCTCATTCTTTCTTTAAAAAAAAAAAAGTATATTCTTTCGTCAACACTTTTGGAACTTGTTCTTAAAAAAATAACAAAAGAAGTTGATCATATGACAAAAAGTGGGAATGATTTGATTTTTAACTATGCAGCTAATGATTAGTTAAATACGTGATTTAAATGTCTTCCGGCTTCCAGTCCCACACCTGGTGTACCTGAGGTGGCCAAGCCACAAAGCCAGGAGCTCTGGAGCAGGGTTTGGAGAGCACCACCTGAGAATGAGAATTAATTAGAGCATGCACTAAGGCGAGGCTAGCAGCTGAAACTAGCACGCAGACCTTCAGCAGGTGGTCCTCTGCACCTGCAGGGTGCCCTCCAGGAAGGGAGTGCGCGGGGCTCCAGGGGGCGGTCCTCAGCTGGGCGGGGCCACGGTGCGCTCACACCATTGGCCAGAGCGCGGCACGTGGCGCCTATATGAATGAGCTTCGCGGGGTCCCAGCCACAGCAGACGCCTGGCCGGCAGCCAGCAGCGGGGATCCGGGTCCCTGAAGGGTGAGCTTATGGGCGACTGTTGTCTTTTCTCTGCAGATATCGCAAACGGCACCAGTTCAGGGGGGTACCGCCCACCTCCCAGAACCAAAGAAGTTATCATCAATGGCCAGACTGTGAAACTTAAGTATTGTTTCACCTGCAAGATTTTCCGGCCCCCTCGCGCCTCCCACTGCAGCCTGTGCGATAACTGCGTAGGTGAGTAGGCGCCTCGGGCGCTGGGGGCGGCAAGCCAGAGCGGGTCTTCCACTGAAAGGCTCCGCAGAGGTTGCTGTTCAGTGTGTCTGCCGTCGATCGCATTGACCAGGCCTAGAGTTACCCGTCTTTTCGTTTTTTGCTTTGCATCCTGCAATGCCCTCGGCCTTGGGTTTCCCCAGCACACGCAGTGATATGAAACCATTTGAACCCTAGGCTCCTCCGTTGCCCGACCAGCTGGCCTCACACTTAAGGGATGTAGTTTGTTCAGTTCTCTTCTGGAGCTGGAAGTAAGTACTGGATCCCGAGGAAAGGCGAGGAGACAGAGGCAGATTTCCTCATTCAAGGGGTTGGAGTGAGGATCTTTGTTCAGACCTCCGCTCTGCCTCCTCGCTTTCTCCAGGACTAACGAGGGAAACATGCAGAGGGAAGGTGAGAGCCCAGAGGCTCCTGGTTGCAAGGCTTGGTCTGGCTGCTAACCCAGCACAGGATTTCTACCACTGTGGTGGGTCCCAGCTCCCTGGAGGTAATGAGCACAGGCTTCAGCCCAGAGCTGCTGCCCAGCTCACAGCCTGCTCCCGCCACGTCTCCTTAGGGTGGCAAGGAGATGGTAAAGTAGCAAGAAAGAGGAAGGTTCCTCAGCGGGGTTGACCCTCATTTCCTAGTCCTGTAGCCGGCCTCTGGTAGAAGCAACAAGGACACTCTGGGGAGAATTAGTGTGATCTCTGGTACTTCACAGGTGATAGCATAGGAATGCACCAGAACAGACCTCCTTTCCCTCGGGACACACCGATTTCCAACACTGCTTGAGTCTCGGTTCTTCTTGAGAAAAATAAAATTTTATAATATACTTCCTGCTGTGCCAAACAGTCTTTTGTCTTAATTTACTTTATCTTAACTTTAATATTCTACAGTTTGGCACAAAGTTCATGTGTTCCCTATGAGGACTTGTCTTGTTTTATTAATTTAAATTACTATTACTTTTGCCTTTCCCATGGAACAGCATGGAATTTTGCTCCATCTTTCCTAGGTAGTAAGGAGTCTTTGGTTAAGAGTGTGGGATGTGGCACCGGATGGCCTGCGTTCTGATAGTGGCTCTGTGTCGTGAGCTAGTTAAACTCTCTGTGCCTCTGTTTTCTTGTCTCGAGAGTGGGGTTCGTAACGATGCCTACCCCATGGTATGCTTGAGAGATTTAATGAGTGAATGCGTGCCCAGTGCTCTAAATAGCCCACAGCATATGATCTGAAATTGTTAGCTGCTATTACTGTTATTCCCACTGCTACCTTGATGCTTTTAGTGGCTTTCTCTATACTGTTCCTTGATACATCGTAGTCCTCTGCAGGTGTGATGACCAAAACTACACCTCGACCTCAAGGTGGGGGCACACTAGGTTTTCTACAAGGACATGTGACAGGCTTGCTTTGATTTGGTACCCTTCTTGGCAACACCAGTCCCAGTGGCCGTCCCCCACCCATCTCCAGGACACTTGAGGCAAAGTGGCATGGTGGCTTATATATCTTCTGGGGAACAATCCATACGGATTCTTGAGCCCTTTCTTGGGCTGTCATATTGTCCTCAAGGCTCATTATGTGATGGAACAGTGTGTAGCTTACACTTACTCATGTAAACTCATGGTATTTTGCACAGCCTCTGCTGTGAGCCTAGGGACTTATTCTAATGTGCAGGGAGTTGTAATCTACAGACCTGAAGTTTTTATCGGGCACTTCCTTCTCTTTATCATTTATAATAGTTTTCCCCATTTCTAGACACTCCTGTTTCCACTTATTCATTTCCATCAATTGGTCTCAATCCTGTTTCCTGTTGCTAGATTACTAATCATGATAAAAACTTTCATTCCCATTTCATAGTGACTTATTATTTTAAAATCCCTTTGGATTGTCATCACTTTCTCAAAGCTCATGTAATCACTCACAACTTACTCCCAGTGTTGCCAGAAGGTGGACATGGTTGTTGAAGAACCGTGATGAACTGGATGTAAAATCCCCTTACCGAAATTACATATGCCTTTCCCCAGGTGATGGTGGACTTCTGCCTAAGTGAAACTATTTAAAATAGCTTTCTGTCCCATCGAATCTGCCATTAGTGAAACTAAGAGCCACCTGTCTAGAATATCCAGGAGCAGGGGTGGGCCTTTCTGAGAACAAAGTCCCAATGGCAATCCAGCATCCCCCAAACAAGCACAGTGGTGTTCTAGAAACCAGAGATCCTAAACAGCAAAGGGAAAGGAGAGGAGGTGGCAAAGTTTGTGGTGGGGTGAAGAGGAGGAGGCTGAGCCAAGTAGCACCCCACCTGCAGCATGGTCCTGGACTTGGATGTGAACTTGGTCAACCCTGACTAGAGCCTTGCTCTGCGGTGGAATGAGGAGGTGAGCAGCATAAGACTGATTTAAAATAAAGGTGCTCAGGGCTGGAGCAGTGGCTCAGCAGTTATAGTGCTTGCTTGGCATGCATGAGGACGCAGGTTCAAACCTCAGCACCACATACTCAACAAAGTGTCAGAGCAACAAAAGCCACATGAAAAACTCAATAAAAATGATTCTGTCTTTCTCTCTCTCTCACTGTCCCTCTCTCTTTAAATAAATAAAGCTGCTCATAGAACCCCTCAAAAAAAACCCCAAAACTGCAGTTATGCAAACTATATAGCTTTGGGTTTCCAGTGAATTCCACAACACTGGGGCCTTTGTCATGACCAGAAGATTGAAACTTCTGCATACGGGAAAATAGAGTGGAAAGCAGATGTCTCCCGCAGAGAAGGGTAATTGCAGAGTTTGCCAGTAGTTTATTTTTAGATGGAAAGTTTTCACTGAAAGAATTCTACTTTCTGCAGCGAAGGCAAAGCACGCAATGTGCTGGAGGTTAGAACACACGGCTCCCCTTGTAACGAGTCGCTTTGGGTTGTCACTTGCCAGGCACAGTGGATAGGAGAGGAGGGAGGGACAGCACGATTTCCCAGGTGGCTTGGAAGAGTATTTTCCTTTGTTCAATAAGTTTGAAACGAGAGCCAGGTCCTGGGGACTGTGCGTTTCTAGTTGAGGACGAAGGGAAGGGTCTTCTGGGGAGCCAAGGCTTGTGCAAGGGTAGACCTGGTGGGTGGAACCTCGTGGCTGGGACCTGGCTCTCAGTACAGCCAGACCCAGGACTGCACCCTGGTCCTGTCACTGAGTAATCCTGGAACCTGGGCAAGTTATCTGAACACTCCTGTTTCCACCTGTGTGAAACAGGGTGACCCCAGTGCCCCCTCACAGGTTTCTTTTAAGGAGTAAATGAGATTGGTACTCATCGAAGCATCCCGCGCACACTAAGGGCCAGTGAGCACCTTCCATTAACATTCATGTCACCAGTAATGGACAATTCTGCTATTAATGTTCCCGCAGAGCAGTTTAGAACAAGACCGGTCCTTGCAATCTCAGCAATAACCTCGCTTGTTTGCTAGGGTTAGACCGTGCGCAGCAACGGAAGTGTGTGTGTTCTGTCTCTGACGTGGCCTGGGTTTAGCTGTTTCTATCTGTCTAGTCTTCCTCTCTAGTTCTCCCTCCCTCTGCCCATCAGATCAACTCTGCACATTGGGAACGGAGCTTTTGGGGTGTTTGTTTATCTGGATGATCTTTAAGTTTACAAAGCTTTTTAAACAATCAGCCGCTGAGGCCTGGAGCCCCTCTGCTCTCAGATCCCACATTCTTGGACCACTGGAGCGAGGGTAGTGGAAGGGGAGAAAAGCAAAATGGGGCCCATGAGCCCCTCTCAGGCTGACTGAGGTCTCTCTCTCCACCTTCCTTGACCAGGCACACCCTGTGGGGACCTGTTGGGGAGGTCTGGTGTCAGCATGGCCCCAGTGTTCTCTGGAATGGGGTCCTTTCAACACGAGATGCTTAGTTTAAATTAATGTAACCCTATGCTGTGGACAAACCAATAAGAAAGTTGGCCGGAGGTGAAGCATTGCAGCATTTGCAAACCGACCGAACAGGATTCTGTCTCACTCGGGCAGACCTTGCTCTCTCGTCTAGGCTAGGTGACCCTCTCTGCACCCGCAGGGCCACACCTGGAGCGGCTTCAAGGACAAAGGAGGTAGCCAGCCCTGAGGCCATTCCAGGCCCTGGGTATGGCCAGCTGCCCTCGCATAGGGTGAGCCCTGGTCTCATCGTTGTCTTCTCTCCCTTCTGTCCTTGGTGTGGGTGTCACAAAGAGCCTCCAGGAGCCCTCTGCAGAGACTTAGCATCCATTCCTGCTGGTTTTACCATGCTCTCTAGAATCCCCACGAATCCCCTCCTCATTCCTTCCTGCTGTCCTCCCTCTCCCGGGTCCTTAGCCACACTCTCCCTCCTGCTCCACAGTGTGCCCTCCCCATGCTATCACTGCTCCTCTGTGACAAAGGTGTCCACACTCTGCTGCGTGCCCTGATGCCAACCCTCGGAAGACAGGCATTGCTGTGCCATTGTACCCATGTGAGGATGTAGGAGATGAGGGATTTGGCGTACAGCTGCCTTTGGGTGTGGGTAGCATCATAGAATTCCTTCTTGGCTCTTTGCATTTTGAGATACACTGTCAGTCCCCATGGGAAAGTGTCTCCTTTCACGGGCATGGAGGGGGCTGCTTTGAATCCTACCTGGAGCCCAACAGAGAGGGCTTTCCTGTGCCTCATAGCATCCAGGATCCTGGCGTTACACCAGCTTTAACGAGCATCTATGTGTCAGGCACTATGATAGGAACTATGTCAAAAGGCAGTCCCGGGATTATCCTTAAGAGCAGACCAAGAAGAACTTGAGGCAGAAAGAGGTCAAAGAGAGTAAGTTTATGTTGATAAAGATGACAGTTAAAAATTTACACACCAAGTAACGTTGCATCGAAGCAGAAAGTAAAAGCTGTTTGAAAATGCAAGGATAGTTTGGTGTAAGCATGGTATAGATCACCTCTGCTTTTGATGGCTCGGGTGCGTGAAATTCAAGGGAATCAATGGCAACTAATAGTGAATATGTTGAACTTTGTTTCTGCAAAGCCTACTTGCCTTTTCCAGATGTTCACGAAACATTTACAAAAATCAACTGCATTAGGCCGCAGAAGAGTCCTAACTTCCTGAAAGTAGACATTGCACCAACCACATTGTCTGATGACACAATAATGAAACCAGGAATCAACCACAAAGATATGATTGCACAAACATAAGCCAGTGCACGTTGGTTTGTTTTTGTTTTTGTTTTTTTTTAAGCTTTCTATAAACTCTCGGGCAACAGAAACTTCAATATTAAAGTTGTGGAATATTTGGAAAATGACACTAAGAACAATGCAAAACTATACTCAGAATTCTAAATTTTAAAAACACTAGAAGTAGCCTCAAAGGGAAAGGAATTGATTGGAAGACTCTCCCAGAGCTGGTAAGAATCACCAAGAAGCTGGAAGCAGGTGGGGGAGGGTGGGTGTGCATGGCATCAGCTGAAGGCTACCCTGTCTGCCAAGACCATTGCCTCCAGATTCAGAGACCTGGGTGGGCCCCAGGCGGTAAGGCAGGGCTATACCTGCCTCCCAGCTATTTCAGGATTCTCTCCAAAACAGATGGTAGATGGCCAAAGAAGTAAAAAGTTTACAAAAGTCTAGTACAAAAAACAAAGCTGAACTTAGAATAGAATAAACAAAGCATCCATCTCAAGAAGATAGAGCAGCAAAATAAACTTGAGAAAAAACAGTAGCCTAGAAGGCAGGACAGTAAATGCAGTGCCAGATTTAATTTCTCAAAAATAAACAGCCAGGAGATAAACGTCTGGCAAGACCGGAGGAGAGAAAATAGCAAGAAAGTGGAACAGATTCAGATGAGATGAATACACTGAGTTTTTTTTTAATTTGTGGGAAATAAATGTATTATCTTGTATGTTGTCTAAGTATATGCCAGTTAATCTAAAAATTCAATAAATGATTTTTATTGGCGATTGGTCAGAGAATAAGTAAAAAGAAAAAAACTTATATAGATTATAGACCATGAAGAATTTAAGTCTGTTGAGGAATTATCCAGACAAGATAGTGGCCTCAGACAATTTTACTTCCTGCATTCTGAATATAGAGTCTCAGAGTTTAGAAAAGCTTTTCAATTCATTTTGCCATGATAGTTTGACATTAGACAAAATCTAACAAAAATAATGTGCAAAAAAACCACCAAAAATTTTCACTTACAAATGTATATAGAAAATTAACATGAGACAGGAAATTTAATCTAATATAATTCCACACGTGAAAGAATTAGTCACTATGACTTAGAAGGGTATATTTCCGGAATGCTGCAGCTTTTTTTTTTTTTAAAGAGTTTTTTTTTTTTTTTTTTTAAAGAGAAGGACAGTGGGGCTGGAGCAGTGGCTCAGTGGTTACGGTGCTTGCCCAGCATGCACGAGTACATGAGTTCTACATGAATTCAAACCCCAGCACCACGTACACAACTAAGTCTTGAGCAATGAAGGCCACATGAAAAAACTAAATAAAATTGTTTAAAAAAAGAGAGAGAGAGAAGGATGGTGAGAGAGACAGAGACAGAGATAATCATTTTTTATTGAGTTTTTCCCATGGCCGTCCTTGCTCTGACACTTAGTTGTGTACATGGGTGCTGGGGTTTGAACCCACATACTTGCACATGCCAGGCAAGCGCTGTAACCACAGAGCCACCACTCCAGCCCCTGCAGCAGCTTTTTAATGTTCATAAAACTAACATGCCAGTAGACCAAAACACAATGAGCATCATACGGCCAAAAAGGGGTTTGATGGACTGGAGCGGTGGCTCAGCAGTTACAGCACTTGCCTGGCATGCATGAGGACGCAAGTTCAAACCCCAGCACCACGTACACAACAAAGTCTCAGAGCAACAAATGCCACATGAAAAACTAAATGAAATTGATTCTTTTTCTCTCTCTCACTGTCCCTCTCTCTCTCTTAAAAAAAAAAGTGTTGGGGGATGGGTTTGATGAAGTGTGATCTCCACGCCACCTTGAACTCAGTAAGCCAAGACTAGGAGGTGTGGTTGCAGAAGTTTGACCCCGTGACTTCTATCCCTTGGTGTTTCCGCTTGGCAACAGGGACCTTTTGGAAGCTGATGTTAAAGGAAGTCTATCCTGGGTTATGGCAAGGGCTCTGAGAAATTCACAGCCACAGAAAGATGTAGCGTGTCCTGGCTGGCCGGAAGGTGGAGGGCCCCGGGGAAAGGTGAGAAGGAAAGGATGGATCCTGCCAATGGCAGCGAACCTGAAAGAGTCCCTGCGGTGCTTGAGAACAGTACCCTGGCCTGTCCCCTGATACCCTGCACGGAGAAGCCAGTCACGTCACGCTGAATCATCCTTGGAAATTGTGGGATAATAAATTCATATTGTTTAGAGCCCCCACGCTTGGGGCAAGTTGTTGTACGAAACTTGCTGTGCAATTGAAGTCTAGTGCAGACCCATGCTCCCCAGTGTGGGTTTTGTGGTTTGTTTTTGTTTTTTTATTTTTTGCTACTGGGGACTGAACCAAGGGGCACTTTACTACTGAGCCACATCCCTAGTCCTTATTTTTTTTGTTTTGAGACAGGGTCTCACCAAGTTGCTAAGGCTGTCCTCGAACTTGTGATCTTCCTGCCTCAGTCTCCTGAGTTACTGGGCTTACAGGTTGTGCCATGGGGCCCAGCTTAACATGGTATATGAAAGAAAAAAAAAAGCTAACTTTCTTTACAGTGAAACAGTAGAGTGGTGTACATTGAAGTGGGGAACAGATCAGGATGTCCTCTCTTGCATTTAGTTTTTAACATTATCTTTTGTAACTGATGCAATAAGAAAAGAAAAATAAATATGGAAGTAAAGCTAACAAAAAGAAGAGACAATTATCATTTTGTGGATGATAAGAACACTAATAACAGTACCAACATTTGCACGAGTTTCTTAAATTCAGTAGGTTTATTAATCACCAAACAAATGCATTGCCGTAGTTTACAATGTCCCAGGAGTGGGAACAGACAATCAAGATGCATGCTCTTCACTAACGTGTCTATAAATATAGTGCAGTGTGAGGCAGGGAACAAGATGAAATTACTATGGCATTTAACTAGACAAATGAGCAGTAATTATGGCTCATATTTTTGAAAATAGAGCAATGTAAGGAGCAAGCACTGTTAGCTAAGAAGGCCAGTGAGTTCCTCATAGATGAGCTACAGAAAGCGACTTGAGGCACACGTATGCTGTGTGTGCGCGTGCGTGAGTGCACATGTGTGCACTCGTGTATGTGTGTGTGTATGTGCGCGTATGTATGCATGCGTGTGCGCCTGTGTGTGTGTGGATGGCGGATTCTTCCTTGTCCATTTCTATCTTTTCAAATCTCCAAAGTGGTTCAGCATGCGCAGTTCTTGTTAGGCAGGGTCTGCTGGTCTGGCTGCGGGTGGCAGAGACCAATAAACAAAGGTGAAAGGGAGCCAGGCTCAGGCTCTAGAAGAGCCCGGTATCCAGGCCCTCTGCAGGTTGGAAAGCCTGAGTAGCAGATCCCAGGTTGAGGAAGGGCAGGAGGCCCCTTGTGGCCATGTCCAGGGCTCAGAAGGCGAGGACAAGGGCTGAGACTGTCGGGGAAAAGCAAGGCACTCGGCCCCACAGGGTTGTGGGGAGGCTGCCAGAAAGGCCGGTCTCTCGGATTCTTTGGACTCTTTGCCCTGTCCTGGTGGGGACTTCCTCTGTGCTTTCTGCAGGTGGCTTGGGTTCCACTGCTGGACCCTTCCAGCCTTTCACGTTCGCCTGCCAGTCTTCCCTTAGTGTCCAGAGTTTTCTTCTTCTTCTTCTTCTTTTTTTTGGTTTAAGCAGCTGACCCTGTATCTAAACTTGAAAACACATTGGACAGTCTAAGCAATGCACTTGGTCCAAGCCACCTCTCATGTTTGCACCCTCTGCCATTCGTTGACCCCTCTGGAAAGTTCCTGCAGCCTTGGGTCAGTGGTTACCTGTGCCCTCCCACCCCTACTTGTGACGTGATAAGAATAAAGCCACAAGATCGTTTAGAGGAAAGGAGAGGTGGAGGATTTTCTTCTCGCAGATGATCGATTTGCAGTACTCGTGGGGCTTCATGACACCAGCAAAGTGACGGACAATGTCAGAAAGTGCTACAAGCTGCGCTTCTGCCACCTGTCCCTGAAAGGCGTTCTTCTTCGATGTGAGAAACTCGAGCCAGCTGCCCACGGGCCATGTACCTACGCCCTACATCACACACACACACAAAAAAAACAGAAACAGCAAAAGCGAATCTGTCATTTCAAAGTAATTTTTTTTGTAATGTGGGAATGGAGAGACAGAAAAGTAACTGAATACTGAACTTTGAGGTTTTGGGTTTTTTTCGTTTGAGGATGCAAGCAGAGGGAACTTCAGTGTCTACCTGTTTGGGAAGCGCGGCTGCTGCTTTTGTGCTGGGGGTTCTGATTTCTCAAGTAACAACTTGGTTCTGTTTGGTGATGTGGGACTTCAGCCTGGGTGACACCATTTTAATTTTTTAATCTGGTCACTTAGGGCCCAGTACAGAAGCTTAGCTCAAAACAATTGACTCCTGTGATCTTTGTTGAACACAACTAACACAGAGGTATTTATTATGGGCTATATGCACAAGCAGCGTGCAAAGAAATATAAGACAGACTTCCTGCCCTTGAGGAGTTTTCTGCCTAGTCAGGAAAAGTTGACTAATATCCTAGAGAAATATTTAGCAGGGTGCAACACTCAGAATGGATGTTTCAGACCAATTCCCATAAAAGGAAGAAATGGAGGACAAGGCTGGGGGAAAAAATCAGATGGTGGCCTCACTGAGGCAGATGCCACCTAAGAAGGTGGGACTTGACAGCTACAGAAGCATAATGCTCTAGAAGGAAATACAGAAGGGTTCCACCTGGGGAGAACCAATCTGATGCCTGAGCAGCAAGTGAGTTGCTGAGATGTATTTGCTAGCTCTTGCCCAGTGATGCTGTGTAACAAACATCCTCAGAACTCTCAGTGGATTTTAGCAAATAGCGTCTATCTTTCTTATGTGCTGGGACAGCTCTCAGGCTTGGTTCCAGCACTGGTTCAGGATCAGGTCTCACGACCTCTGCTCATGGCGCATCTGCAAAGACTCCAGTGACCAGTTAAGGCACATGGCCAATGTGAATGTCAGTGACCAGGGAAGGGTACTCCTTCTCAAGGGGGAGAAAGGCGATCATGTACTAAATGGTGCAGCCTGACACAAGGTGGGATTAGAAGGCTTAAGACAAGTTACTTTCTAAGAAGTGGGTCTTTTAAACCCACACAGCACCTTCCATCAGGAGCCCAATAACCAGTAGTTCACTGAGTCTTAGAACCAGGACTGGCCTCCCACAGTGGACTTGGGAATTAGGGAAGCAAACCTCACCAGCCCTGAAGCTTCTGCTATGCTATTGCGGGTAGAGCAGACTCAGCTGCTTTGTTGGGTGTTAGGCAATAACTACTTCACAAAATTCCACCCACTGTCCGTGGGAGTTGGGCAGAACTGAGCTGAGCTGTTACAGGCTGGAAACTTTGATAACGAACAATAGCCCGCGTGCTGTGCTGTGAAAGCTTCATTCATGTTTGCATATTCTTCAAACAAAAGTATAAAAATAATTTGGTTCATTGGAACAAGTTAAGTTTTATGTTTTAAAAGGTTGAAAACAATTTTAAATAAAGGACTAATAGAAACGCAGAGATTGTGTTTTAGGAATAAGGATGCTTATTTTAAAATCCAATAACATACCTGCAGAACTGTAATTGACCTTTAAAAAAAAAAAAAGGGGGGAGAGAGAGAGGGATAGTGAGAGAGAGAGAAAGAATGAGTTTTATTTAGCTTTTCATGTGGCTTTCGTTGATCCGACACTTCGTTGTGTACATGGTGCTGGGGTTGGAACTCGAGTGCGCACGCATTGCTGGGTGAACGCTCTATCCGCTGAGCCACCACTCCAGCCCCAGTTGTGACCTTTTCTGAAGCAAGAAGTGAAAGCGGCACATGGAATCCATTTTTACTAAATGACACTTTTTTGTCTGTAACACCACAGTATTTATGTTGGCTTTTGGCCTTGGGAGGTAGTTCTCCATGTGGTATTTGCTCCTCCCAAGTGACCTGAGCGCTGCTGTCCTTTGATACAGAACAAAGGTCCAGAGAGGCAAAGACCTGCCCACGTCAGACAGTGTGGCTGGAACTAGAAGGGTCTCCCAGCCTGCTAGACAAGAAACAGAATGACTCCTACCCCTAGAAAGGCTGTTGTTCTTCTGACCGTCAGTGTCTGCCCTGATGAGACCACAAGGCTGGGTGGGAGGGAGCAGGCGATGTGGCTTTAAATACCCAAGGAGGAGCAAGAGAAGGTGACCGCCTGCTCCCAGCAGCTGGGCCCATGCAGAGTGAGCTCGGCTTGCTAGTTCATCCCAGGAGTATCATGATGTTAAGAAGATGGATGTGCACTCAACACTTCACTACTTTTTTCTACTTTTT
>PVKS010033215.1:0-21902 GCA_004027875.1 Aplodontia rufa
TGTTACTAGACCAACTTTCTCATTGTCCAGGGTCTAGTCCCCACCTCCACAGATGAGTGGGGACAATCGACCCTTAGATCTCTGGGTTAAGCTGATTTTACTCATCATGATCTCTTCCATAACCATCCATTTACCCTCAAAGGCTGCAAGGTCATTGTTTCTAATTGCTGTGTAATATTCCATGGTATAAATGTACCACTTTCATAAAACTATATAGCACTTGTTTTCAAAATGGAAAGATAAAAGTAATCATCATCTATCAGGTTGGTCAAACTAAAATTTTAGGAGTTGTCCTTCATTCCTCTTTCCTCATTTTTTAAATGTACAGCCTACAAGCAGATCTTATCTACTTTCTTTTCAAAATATCCTCAGTTTATCTCCGTTTATCTTTGCTGCTGTCCTTTTTATCCCATTCATCATCATCTCATCTGTACTGTCATAATTAGTCTCCTTTATTCCTTCTTGTTATATTCCACAATCTACTAACTGCATAATAATCACCATGAGGTTTTAAAAATGTAAATTGGAGTGTTACTTCCCTTAAAATATTCCCCAAAATTTTCCATCACACAATAGTAGACAAACTCTTTTCTATTACTGTCTTTAAGATTTGACTCTCAGCCACCTTTCTGGTCTCATTTTGTACCTCTCTTCCTATTTTAGGTTTATTAGTACATTATAATTACACATAGTAGCGGGGTTCATTGTGACATATTTATACATGAACATAGCATAATTTGCTCCAGTGCGTTCCCCCATACTTTCCTTTCTCTCTTTCCTCCCCCTGGTCCCTGCCTCTACTCTTCTTTATTCCTTCTATTTATTTACATATGTATTTTCCCCCATTAGCATGCTATAATTTTATATAAAAGTGGAATTCATTGTGAGATATTTATACATGCATACAGTGTAATTTGCTCGATTTTATTCCCCTGTTCTTCACCTTTCCCTTCTCTTCTTTCTTAGCATGCTGAAGACACCTTAATGTTCAGTGCAGAAGAATGTGGTATCCCTTCTGCCTGTTCTTTCTCCAGGACCTTGTGCTTTGATTTTGTTGATCCTTTTTCTCCACATAGCTGACTTCTGTTTATAATTCTGGTTTCTATTCAAATGATACCTCTTATGAGTAACTTTTCTTCCTATCTAGATACTCTGACACATTCATTTTCTTTATAATACTTTATTTCCATTCAAAACTTATTCATTATCTTTATTTCCTTACTAAATGTGTAAGCTCTCTGATATCAGGCATTTTTTTTTCTGCTTAGTACTGTAAACTCAGACCCTAGAGTAGAGCACTTGTTAATGTATGTCGCATGAATGAACAAATGAGTGTTTTGATTTATGTATAGTCTCCTTATTTTATTTTTCCTTAGCACACTTTCACATCATTTTATTTGTGTGCTTAGCACATCATTCTGCATATTGCTTATGCTGTACTGAATTATAGTTGGCATTTTATGGTATTGTCTCAAATAATAAATGATCTTTATAAGGGTGGTGATTTCAATTTATTTTTCTAGTGTTTATCAAAGTATCTACTGAATAAATATTACCTGAGTAAATGGATGAATCATTGAATCATCATTAATTAAGCCATCATAAATTCACATATAGAAAGTCAGAGGATTGGTTTCTTGGGCTCAGCTTCTATCTTGCCAGTACAGATATAACTGATCTTACTGAAACTGCCTAAATTATCATTTTATCTAACAGGATGTATGAGGACACAAGCATTTTTTGCATTTATAGAGTCAACAGTGCAAGAAACAGTTTTACTCATCTGATCCACAGTAATAGCTATATGATATTTAGATAAAACTCTCTGAAAATAGTAGAAACTAGCAACAATGCTACCATGTCTTAGGGCTACATAATGCAGTGATGCAAAATGATTACTGGGTGATCTCAAAGAAGCACATTTCTAGCTTGATTTCCTTTTCTGTAGAGAATCATATGGTTACAGGGAAGTTGAAGGAAGGAAGGAAGGAAGGAAGGAAGGAAGGAAGGAAGAAAGAGTGAGCCAGCTAAGCATCCAGTAGTGTTATGCCTTAGAGTATATTCCTAGATTTTCACCTTGGTTAGCACTAGTTAGTAATAGTTGAATGGTTTCCCTCTTTCTCTGTTCACCAAAGGTGCATGTAGGATGTGGATTGAAAGAGTGGGCAGTGTGCTGAAGATCAGGTAAGTGGCCCTTTTTTTGTTTTGTTTTTTATTGGTGCATTGTAGCTGTACATATGTTGGGATTTGTTGTCACATATTCATAGATGCCATAATATAGCAATATAATTTGGTCAATATTTCCCCCAGTACCCCTCCCTACCTCCCTCCTCCTATCTCCTGGTCCCTTCTATTTTTTTTCTGGGTCATATATTTTTCCTCCTATACACAAGTATAGTGACACAATTCTTATACCTATGAAGAACATTATTTATATATGTGACAGTAGTATATACAATGACATTCATAAAAATATTTGGAGTATACCTTGTTTTAACTCAGTTCCAACATTTCCCCTTTTCCTCCCTTCCTATCACCCCTTGTTCTTTTTAGATAAATTTGATAATAGGATTCAACATTTGTGTTTTTGTAAAAGCATGCAGTATACCTTATTCTAATTCAGTCCCAGTGTCTTGCCACCCTTCTTCCTTTCTCTTCCCTCTACTGGCCTTTCTATTGTTTACTACATGGCTTTTCTTGCCCGTGAGTCATTGAATTATATATTGATGAGATTCACTGTGTTATGTTCATAATTGGACATGAGCAAGTTAAGTCTGTTTCCTTCCATTAACTTTCCCTATTTCATTCCTCTTTCCTCCACTTCCTTCTCCTTTGACAGTTCCTCTGTTGATTCACTTATTTGGAGTTAGCTTTTAAATATCAGAGAGAACATTTGACCTTTGCTTTTTTTCAGACTAACTTATTTCACTTAGCATGATATCCTCCAGTTTTATCTGTTTGCCAGCAAATGACATAATGTCGTTCATCCTTGCAGCTAAATAATACTCCATTGTGTGCATATGCCACAATTTCTTTATCCATTCATTAGTTGAAGGGCACCTTGATTGGTTCCATAGCTTAGCTATTGTGAATTGAGCTGTTACGAACATTGACATGGCTTCATCCCTGGAGAATTCTGCTTTTAGGTCCTTTGGATATATACCAAGGAGTGGGATAGCTGGGTCAAATGATGGATCCATTCCCAGTTTTTTGATGAATGTCCAGACTGATTTCTGGTTGTACTAGTTTGCAGTCCCACCAACAATGTATAAGTGTACCCTTTCCTCCACATCCACACCAACACATGTTGTTTGTATTCTTGATTATTGCCCTTCTAATTGGAGTGAGGTAAAATCTCAGCGTAGTATTAATTTGCATTTCTCTAATTATTAAAGATGTTGAGCTTTTATTCATGTATTTGTTGACCATTTATATATCTTCTTTAGAAAAGTATTTGTTTAGTTGTTCTGCCCATGTTATATGATATCCAAACAAGTTCATGTAATTTTTTCCTACATTTATAAAAGTATGGTATCTAGATGAAGGAGGTGGTGTGTGGCACTCTTTTTGCCTTCTGTACTAGTAGAACCTTACCTGGAGTGTGCTCAGCACTGGTTTCTGCTTTGAAAGAGGGCTGTGACAACTTAACGAAGCTCACCGTGGAGGTCAAACCAAAAGTGAGAGCAGATGCTATAGACGACCTGGCAGGTGCACAGAAGCAGCACAGGAGTCAGAAATGCACGCTGCCTGTGATCCTGGTTCTTGCACTGGTGAGAAGATTGCCTGGGTCAGGCAAGACAGATGCACTGTTGCTTATAGTTTAGGAGGGAGTTGGATGCCTTATATATTATTCATGGGAGGTTAGGAGTGGACAAGCATCAGTTGGTGAAGTAAAGAAACTTATCCTGCAATCAGTTATAGTCCGTTTGTGTGAGAAATATCCAGTTTAAGGCAAATCACCTGGAAAGACTGGAGATCATTAGTCTGAAGGCCTGAAATAGATTGGTTTGGTCAGTGGCTTGTTTGTGGAGACAAGAGGATTAGTTAATTGCTGTTACACAGAATTACCAACTTGTTTTTGTATTTTGTATTTGTATTTCTTACCACATATAGCCTGGAGGAGGATATTCAAGAGGTTGGAGATAATAACAGTAGAATAAAAAATAATATTCTGAGCTGAGAACTTCTATATAACCAGAATAATCACTGAGATACAGTTCCAGAATGTTTTCAAGTATTGCCTTATGTCACCAAAGATGTACTTTTCTGTTGAAGCTATAGATTCTTTGATCAATACTGATCTTGTGGTCATGACAACTGACCCAGTCTCTTATTAGTATTTTACTTCTGTTATATTTGAATAGTGATTGGCATCATAGTTTATTGAAGTTTTCCAAGGATTATCTCTATTTTTAAGATTTACCAAGCAACTTGGGGCAAAATTTCCCACGCTGGATTATACATTTTTAATGGCATCCCCAGTGGTGGTAAACATAGAGAATATATAGGGAAAGGAAGCTTGGAAGTAATACAGGTTAGTCTTTAGAGAACAGAGGAAGAATAAGGAAGAGGCACAAGTTATTCTCCTTTTGACCTACGGCCTGCATCCTAGCCTTCTTCTTCTTCTTCTTCTTCTTCTTTTTTTTTTTTTTAAAGAGAGAGGGACAGTGAGAAAGAAAGAAACAATTTTTTTATTTAGTTTTTCTTGTTCCTTTCATTGCTCCAAGACTTCGTTGTGTACATGGTGCTGGGGTTTGAGCTCGCGTCCTTGCACATGCCAGGCAAATTCTGTAACCGCTGAGCCACCGCACCAGCCCTTCTATTTTTTTTTAAATGTGAGCTTTTTATTGAAGTATAGTATAGAAAACTACACATATCATAAGTGTACAAGTCAATGAATTTTCTCAAACTGAACCATCATGTAATCAACACTCAAACTAAGAAGCAGGACATTACCAGTACCCTCAGAATCCTCAGTTGTACTCCTGTCTTCTAACAATATAGTTAAGTTTTACCTTTTATTTCATTATAAAAGGAATTATGAATTACTTTTATATGTTGCTTCTTTCATTTAACAATCACTTTTATGCATGTAATCATTGTTCATTAATTCTCATTGTTCTTTTTTACCGAATTTTATGAATGTGTTAAAATTATGTATTTTTCTACTTTTGACTTTTATTTTGGTAGTTCCCAGTTTTTTTTTAAAGAGAGAGAGGGACAGTGAGAGAAAGAGAGAGAGAAGAAGAGAGAGAAGCAATTTTTTAAATTTAGTTTTTCATTTGAGTTTCATTCATCTGACATTTCGTTGTGTACGTGGTGCTGGAGTTTGAACTCGCGTACTAGTGCATGGGAAGCAAGCACCATAACCATCGAGCCACCGCTCCAGCATCAGTTCCAAGTTTTTTTTTAATTACAAATAATGGTACTGTGTACATTCTTGTATGCATTTTCATTATCATATTTATGTATATATGTATTATGTTCCTTTGTCTTCCTAGTTTGCTGTTTTTAACAATTATTGCTAAATTTTCTGTAACAGTGAGCATTTAATTGATCATTGACAAGTAGCCAATTTAGTAAGTTTCTAAATGAATATGTGGAAATCCTAAAGCTAAGGCAGAGAAGCAATGAATCATGGTATTAACTATTGATTATTTGCAGTGTTTTTATTATTAACCATTGATTATCATTGTCTGGCTTCTAGGACTAAGAAACTCTGAAACTTATTGAAATGACCTCTGCGACCATGAATTCAAGAGACTGGATTGCAAGAATATTAGCAGTATTGATAATCAATGAGTAATAATAACAACGCTGAATTCCTGGCTAGAATCTCTTTCTCATCTCCATGTCATGGAAGGATACAATATTGCATAGAGGACAGTAATAGAGCTTTGTACTTTTACTGTCTGAGATTAACATCTGGTTCCACCCTTAAGTTTCTATGTGACCTTGGGCAAGTCAATTACCTTATTATGTTTTAATTTTCTCATTTCTAAAATATGTATAGGAGTGCCTACCTTAAGGTTATTTTGATTATTATATGAGTTAATCCCTATAAAATCCTCAGAAGAATGCTTGGCATTAGTAAGCCATCAACATGTCATAAACCACTACTAGAATGTGCTACAAGGTGTCACAGCAGTGCTTATACTGTGGTCTAAACTTCTTGGAGAACTTCAGCTTCGATAAAATTATAACACCTGAAAAAGTCAGAAATTTTAGCTCAGAGATTAAAAATCTTTTGGCTGAATCTCAAATGAAATAAACATCTTAGCTCTCTCCAACTTGGGAAACTGTAGACTGGTCAATGTTAATTTTACCACAAATTTTCTCTTATCTTTTCTAATTATTTTCATCCAAGAAGCTCAATATCTAATGCCAAAGAATAAAATTGCATTTCAGATAGAACTAACTAAAATTCTGTTTGGAAATAGTTGTCACTTATGTAAGTAAAATAAGTACCTGTTTATGAGCTAAATATAGAACTAGCCTTAGCTCCATTTTGCCAGTCAGTAGGCCCCAATTTTTTTCTATGAAGTTTATTTTTTTCATCTTTACTGAGGCATAATTGACAAATAGAAATTGTGTTGTACATATTATATTTATTATAAGGTGTACAGCATCATGCTTTGATATATGTATTCATAAATATATGATCACAGTCAAGCTAGTTAACATACCCATCACCTCACATAGTTAGCTTTTTTAAATGATGAGAATACTTAAGATCTATCCTCTTAGCACATTTCAGGTATACAGTATAGTTGTCAATATAATATAATTAAATCTCCAGGATTTATCTTTTCTGTGAGCATGATAGAATTATCATCTTGCACAATTGAAACTTATACCTTTTGACCAAAATCTTCTCATTTCCCCTAGCCCCTGTCAATTGCTATTCTACTTTGTATTTCTATAAGTTAGATTATTTTATACTTTACATATGAGATCATTTGGTATGTATATTTCTGTTTTTGGCTTATTTCATTTATCTTAATATCTTCTGGGTTCATCCATGTTGTAACAAATGTCAGGGTTTCCTTCTAAGACTGAATAATAATAGTCCAATGTGTTATTATTTGGATACTAGGTATCCCCCAAAAGCTCATGTGTGAAACAATGAAAAAAGGCTTACAGGAGAAAAATGATCGGGTTATGAGAGCCTTAATGCAATCACTGAATTAATCCTTTCATAGGGATTAACTGAGTGGTAACTGAAGGTGGGTAGGGTGTGGCTAGAGGAGGTGAGTCTTTAGGGGTGTATCTTTGGGGTGTTTATTTTGTATCTGGCAAGTGGAGTCTCTCTGCTTTCTGATTGCAATGCCCTGAGCCAGTTTACTCCACCACACTCTTCTACCATGATGTTCCGCCTTACCTCAATCCCCAGGGAATGGAGCCTGTTGTGTGTGGAATGAGACTTCTGAAACTAGGAGTCCCCAGAATAGACCTTTCCTTCTTTACAAGTGTTCTTGTCAGGATTTTTAGTCACAGCAGCCAAAAAAAATTGACTAAAACACATTGCATATCTATGCACTGCATGTTCTTTATCAGTTTATCTGCAGACAGACATTTAGGTTGTTTCTGTATCACGGCTTCTGTAAATAATATTGCAGTGAACATGACACTGATATCTCTTTGAGAAACTGATTTCATTTCCTTGGAATATGTACTCAGAAATGGGATTGCTGGATCATATAGTAGTTCTGTTTTTAATTATTTGAGGAAACTCCATATAGATTTCTTAAATGGCTATACCATTTTACATTCCTACCCACAGTGTAAAAGGGTTTCTTTTTCTTTATGTCCTCATCAATATTTATCTTTTCTGTGATCATGGCAGAATGGCCGTGGCGCCCCAAGTAGGGGAAGATGAAGTGGTTACTTGTCTCCAGGGCAGCATACACGGTAGCAGTGACTCCATTCTCAAGATGATGTTGTGCTATAGCAATTTGTGTACCAGAAAGTGAGGAGGAAGGACATACTTCTCTGCAGTACTGCAGCCTTGTGGACTCCAGTCAGTTCCCCAAAGTGGGCTTAGGGCTGTGAAGACTCTGCTATAACTAGAACTACAGGTGCACATTGGTAATGGAGTTTTCTGAGGATCTCCTACTTACCTTTTCCCAGCCTTGGGAAGTCCCTCTTGACTCCAAGCTGATCCTGGTCAGGAAGTGGAAGTCACAGGTGCTAGGTGCTTTGTTCCCTTCTCTATGCTACCATTCTGAGCTTCCATGACACATAGGACTCCTATCACTCCCCTCCTGAACTCCAGTATAGTGGAGACCTGCTCCTCAAACTGTATTTGTTGTTTTGGTCCTTTATTTTTTTGTGGAGGATATGAGCATTTGGTATCTCTATTCAGTCATATTGACTCATGTTGATGATGACATTCTTCCCAGGTTCATTTCCTCAGTTATTTTTTTAATGTTAGCTTCACAGATGCTGTATTCTCTGACTTCTTTGACATTGGACTATCTATGTGCCAATTTAAGAATCCTGGTTAGGCCAAAATATTCTTTTTTAAAATTTTATGTATGTATGTATGTATTTATTATTAGTATATCATAATTATATATAATAGAGGGATTAATTATGCCATATTCATACATACATCTAACATAATTTGACCAATTTCTTTTTCCAGTACCTTCCCTCTCTCTCTTCTCTTTCCTCTCTCTCATCCCTTCCTTTACTTTACCTGTCTCCCTTCTATTAGTATTTTAATTAGTACATTATAATTATATATAAAAGCAAGATTTACTGTGGTATATTTATACATGGACATACCATAATTTACCAGATTTTCTTCCCCAGTATTTTTCCATATCCCTTTCTTCCCTGCTCAATCCTCTTCCTCTACTCTATTTGTTCCCCTTCTATTTTTTATAAGATCCCCCTTTTATAATTACTTCCCCTACTCTTTCTAGCTTCTACATATGAGAGAAAACTCTTTTTTAATTTTTTATTGAGATATTTATTATAGAACAACCATACAAGTTTTTAACAAAATAATATAAAATGTGTATAGATTCTGGGTATTACAATTACCCCCAGGAGTGCCCCCCCCAATTACCCACCCTTATCCCTCCCTTCCCCTTCCCACAATATCTCTAAAAAAGTATTATGTTATATAACATTACACCTTATCTGGATTTAACACATGATACTAGACGACCTCTCTCAATGGCCAGGGTCTAGTTCCAACCTCCACAGATGAGTGGAGACATTCGACCCTTGGTTCTCTGGGTTAAGCTGATATTACTCAGCATAATTTCTTCCATAGCCATCCATTTACCTTCAAAGGCTGCAATATCATTGTTTCTAATTGCTGTGTAGAATTACATGGTATAAATGTACCACAGTTTTTGGATCCATTCATCCAGTGAGGGACATCTGGGTTGTTTCCATAATCTAGCAATAGTAAATTGATCTGCTATGAACATAGATATTGCTGTGTCACTATAATGTGCTGATTCTAAATCCCCGGGAAAAATACCCAGGAGAGGAATATCAGGATCATATGGTGGGCTCATCCCTAGTTTTTTGAGGATTCTCCACACTGCTTTCCAGAGGGGCTGTACCAGTCTGCAGCTCCACCAACAGTGTGTTATTGTGCCTATCTCTCCACAGCCCCTCCAGCATCTGTAATTGTTTATTTTCTTCATTTTTGCCATTCTCACTGGCATAAGGTGATATCTTAATGTAGTTTTCATTTGCATTTCTCTGATTACTAGTGATTTGGAGCATTTCTATTCATTGGCTTGATCAATCTTCTCTGTTGAGAAGTTTCTATTTAGCTCTTTGGCCCATTTATTAATTGGGTTGTTTGTGTTTTTGTAGTTGAGATTTTTGAGGATTTTGTAGATTCTGGATATGAGGCCCCTGTCAGAGGAATCATAGTTCATGGTTCTCTCCATTTCTATAGGAAATCTCTTGACTCTTTTGATTGTTTCCTTGGCTGTACAAAAGCTTTTTAGCTTTATGGCATCCCATTCACTGATTTTTGACTTTACTTCCTTCACTTTAGGAGACATGTTGAAAAAGTCTTTGCCTACTCCCAAATGCTGAAGTGTTGGACCTAATTTGTCTTCCATCAGTTCCAAGGTAGCTGTTTTAATTCCTAGCTCCTCGATCCATTTTGATTTGATTCTCATGCAAGGAGAAAGATATGGGTCTAATTTCAACTTTCTGCAAGTGGCTGTCCCGTTTGTCCAACACCATTTGTTGAAGAGGCTGTCTCTCCTCCATGTAATATTTTGTCCCCATTTGTCAAAAATCAGATGTTTAAAGATTTGAGGGTTTGTTTCAGGGTCTTCTATTCTATTCCATTGGTCTTCTTTCCTATCTTGATACTAGTACCATGCTGTCTTTGTTACTATGGCTCTATAGTATAGTTTTAAATCTGGTATGGTGAAACCGCCTGTTTCATCTTTCTTGCTTAGTAGTGTTTTGGCAATTCTAGGTTTTTTATTGTTCCAAATTAATTTGAGAATTGCTTTTTCTATGTCAGTAAAGAATGACATAGGTATCTTTATGGGGATAGCATTTAAATCTGTATAAAGCTTTTGGTAGAATGGCCATTTTTTATTATATTAATTCTACCTAACCAAGAGCATAGGACATCTTTCCATCTTCTTAGGTCGTCTTGTATTTCATTCTTCAATGACCGATAATTTTCATTGAAGAGATCTTTGATTTCCCTTGTAAGGTTAATTCCCAAGTATTTTATTTTTTTTTGAAGATATTTTGAATGCGACTGATTTCCTGACTTTTTCATCAGTCCTATTGTTATTAGTATATTGGAAAGCTATTGATTTATGCGTGTTGATCTTGTATCCTGCCACTTTGCTAATTCTGTTTATGAGTTCAAGCAGTTTACTGATGGAGTTTTTTGGATCTTCCAGATACAGGATCATGTCATCAGCAAAAAGAGAGAGTTTGACTTCCTCTCTTCCTGTTTTTATCCCTTTGATTTCTTTCTCTTGCCTAATTGCTCCAGCTAGGGTCTCAAGGACAATATTGAATAAAAGTGGTGAGAGCAGACTGCCTTGTCTTGTTCCGGATTTTAGTGGAAATGCTTTCAGCTTTTCTCCATTTAGTATTATACTAGCTGAGGGTTTAGCATATATTGCCTTTACATAGTTCAGAAATGATCCTTTGAACCCTATCTTCTCTAGAGTTTTGAACATGAAAGGGTGCTGGATTTTATCAAAGGCCTTTTCTGCATCCATTGAGATGATCATATGGTTTTTGTCCTTGATTCTATTTAAGTGGTGAATTATGTTAATTGTTTTGCATATGTTGAACCAGCCCTGCATACCTGGGATGAAGCCCACTTGATCATGATGGATTATCCTCTTTATAAGTTTTTGAATATGGTTTGCTAGTACTTTATTAAGGATTTTTGCATCTAAGTTCATTAGGGATATTGGTCTGTAATTTTCTTTTTTTGATGTGTCCTTGTTGGTTTTTGGTATCAGAGTTATGGTTGCTTCAAAAAAAAGAGGATGGTAGCATTCCCTCCTTTTCAATTTCTTGAAATAACTTAATAAGGAGAGGTGTTAGTTCCTCCTCAAAAGTGTGGTAAAAATCAGCAGGGAAGCCATCAGGTCCTGGGCTTTTCTTCTTTGGTAGATTTTTAATTGCAATATGGATTTCAGTGCCTGTGATTGGGCTAGTTAGGAATTCAGTATCATCCTGAGTCAATTTAGAGATGTTGTATGTGTCAAGAAATTTATCCATTTCCTCCAAATTATCAATTTTGGAGGAGTATAGGGTTTCAAAATATGATCTTATAATTTGTTGGATTGATTTCCATGGGGTCAGTGGTGATCACTACTTTTTCATTGGCGATTTTATTGATTTGCTTCATTTCTCTCCTTCTCTTGGTTAGATTTGCTAGTGGTCTATCTTGTTTATTTTTTCAAAGTACCAGGTCTTTGTTTCATCGATTCTTTTTATTGGTTTTTTTTTTGTTCTCAATTTCATTGATTTCAGCTCTGATCTTGATAATTTCCTGTCTTCTGCTGTCTTTGGGGTTAGATTGTTCTTCATTTTGAAGGGCTTTGAGATAAAGCATAAGCTTATTCATTTGTGATCTCTCTTCATTTTTAATGTGGGCACTCAGTGCTATAAATTTTCCCCTTAGGAAAGCTTTCATGCTGTCCCAGAGGTTTTGATATGTTGTGTCTTCATTTTCATTCTCTTCCAAGAATTTTTGGATTACTTCTCTCATGTCTTCTTGAATCATTCTTCATTTAATAGAGTATTATTCAACCTCCATGAATATGTGTGTTTTCTGTTATGATTATTACTGTTGATCATTAGGGTCATAGCATTGTGGTCTGAAAGGACGCATGGGGTGATGTCTACTTTTTATATTTGCTGAGATTATCTTTATGAACCAGAATATGATCTATTTTGGAAAAGGATCCATGTGCTGCAGAGAAGAAGGTGTATTCTGCTAACTGGGGATGGAAAATTCTATATATGTCTATTAAGTCCATTTGGTTTATGGAGTTATTTAGGCTGGAGATTTCTTTATTGATTTTTTGTTTTGATGATCTGTCTAATGTTGACAGCAGAGTGTTGAAGTCTCCCAGTATAATTGAGTGGTGATCAACGAGTGGTTTGATGTCATGAAGTAATTTATTCACGTAGTTGGGTGCATTGTTGTTTGGAGAATAAATATTTACTATGGTTATTTCTTCCTGTTGAAGGGTTCCTTTTAGTGCTGAGTGGTGGCCTTCTTTATCTCTTCTGATTGACTTATGTTTGAAATTTACTTTGTTGGATATAAGTATAGCGACGCCGGCTTGTTTTCTTGGGCTGTAAGCATGGTAGATTTTTTTCCATCCTTTCACCTGTAATCTGTGGATGTCTTTGCCTGTTAGATGAGTTTCTTGTAAGCAGCATATGGTTGGATTTTGTTTTTTGATCCAGTCTGCAAGTCTGTGTCTTTTGAGTGGTGTATTTAGACCATCCACGTTCAGTGTTAGGATAGAAGTGTGTAATTGATTCGTAGCCATTGTGTCTTATTTAGCTAGTTCTGTGGTTGCCTTGGTTGGTTATTGCTGGGTGATACTTTCACTGAATTTCTTCAGTTTGTGGATTTTGGGTATCAGTTGCTTGGTCTTCTGTCTGGAGTGTTTCCTTGAAAATTCTTTGTAGGGCAGGTTTTCTGTTGACGAATTCTGCCAGTTTTGTTTTATCATGAAAAGTTCTTATTTCTCCATCAAATTTGAAGCTGAGTTTTGCTGAGTATAGAATTCTAGGTTGCATGTTGTGGTCATTTAGATGTTGAAAGATATTATTCCAGAGAGAAAACTCTTGACTCTATGAGTCTGGGTAAAGGAACTCCAATTTGTGCACATAAATCACATTTTCTTCATTCATCTGTTGAGAGACACCTATGCAGGTTCTATAACTCAGTTATTGTGACTTGAGCAACTGTAAACATTGATATGCCTGTATCACTATACTATGCTGATTTTTGTTCATTTGGGTTAAAGATCAAGGAGTGGTATAGCTGGGTCAAATGGTGGTTTTATTCCTCGTTGTTTGGGGAAATCGCCATACTATTTTCCAAAGTGGTTGTACTAATTTGCAGTCCTACCAACAATATATAAGCATGCTTTTACCCCCATATCCTCACTAGCAGTCATTGTTATTTGTATTCTTGAACATTTTGTTATAAATAAGAATACAAATAACAAAATATTCTTGATCACATTTTCTTTCAGAATGTTGCCTTTATTATGTGTTGGAAATGCTATGTAGCAAAACTTTGTGCTTTGTAGAAAATACAGTAGTCTTTTTCTTCAAGGCCTGAAAAATTCTTTAAGTTTAATCAAGTTATTGGGATATGCTTCTGTATTGCTCGTTTTATTTTTGTTTTTTTCCCTGGATATTTGGCAGACTCTTGCTTTGTATCATGCTATTCTTCATTTTGGGAAATTTTGCTTTATTTTTATTTTTGAAGACAGAGGAACAGTAAGAGAGAGAGAAAGAAAGAGAGAGAATCAGTTTTATTTGGTTTTTCATGTGGCTTTCATTGCTCCGACACTTTGTTGTGTACGTGGTGCTGGGATTCAAACCTGCATCCTCACACATGCCAGGCAAGTGCTGTAACCGCTGAGCCACTGCTCCAGCCCTGAAATTTTCCTTTATTATATGTTTGGGAATACCTTTCCTGTTCCACCTATTTGGTTCTTGATGAAAGTTCATTTCATATCTGTCAACTGATCTTGAATAGCTTTAATCTCTTTGTCATTTTCTTGTGCATTCAATTGGATTATTTTAAGCCTTTTCCACACTGTTGTTAACTTGATTTCCAGCTGTTTCTATGATTCCTGTGTTAGATTTGCAAAATGTGTTTTCTTGGTTTCTATAAACTTCTAATCTCTCTTTCAACATCATTCTTTTAAAAATCATCTCTTGAATGTTATTTTATTGAATTCATATTTTCATTAAATTTTTCTGTGGCACTTAAGGAAAATATTTCCTTGGGTTGATTTTTGTTTTTCATTTTTGTCCTTTCATGCTAAGCCCCTTTCCCCACCTTTCCCCCCACCTATTTTTCCTCTAAAATGTTTATATTTGTTGTGGTTCCTAGCCTGGCACAGAGTTAGAGTTGGACTAATATTTGTGGATTAAATAGCCTTGACTTATTCTCATTTGGTTGGTATTTATTTCTAGACTCTCTTGGTGCTTTTGACTAATTTTAGGTTCCTCTGTCTGATGGTAGACAGAAATGGGACTTGGTAGCGAATCATAAAACTTCAGTATACTTTATTACAGCAGGGTTCACATATCTCTATGTCTGAAGGGAATAGGCAGGTAGATGTTCTAAACAAACGTGGCAGTTTTCAGTGCAGGGAGACTTGAGGCTTGATGGGGCTGAATGAAGACTACCATGTGTTTAGCCAATAGGTGGCACTCTGTCTTCTTAGTATTGCCATTTGTCTTCTGAAGCAGATGATAATCCATCGATGCCTTATTTTACAGTTTTGAAGAAAAGTTAATTCTCCATGTTTTTGTATGGAATTATTATGCCACGTTGCTCACATTTGTCATATATCTTGGCTATGCTGAATTATGAGTTTCTTGAGCCCACCTTTTTCTTACCTGTGGGGTTTTGTATAAAATATTTAATCCCATTGTACACTCTCCTTCCCAAGTTGACTTGGCGCATTCTCAGTCATTCATAGAGATTCAGTACACTTGTCTCCTGACTTCAGGTTTGTATGAGCCTTATCTTCCTCACCACTAAACATGGTCAGCTGATCTCACTATGTACCACCATTGTACCTTAGTATCTTTTTAATTTTTTTTATATTTGTCATATGGTTTATCTTTCCTCCCTGGTTGTTGAACTCATGAAGAACAGATCTGTCTCTCCAATCTTTGTAACTTCAACATCTAGTATAGGCTCTGACAGTTGCATATTTAATGCTTTCCTTCTAGTGAAAGAATGAAGCAATGCTGTATCAAGGGCGAGGCAACAAACATATTATCTAAATTCTGACAGTCTAACCCTTATTCTCATCTTTCTCTTTAAGTGTATGGAAATAATATTTGACAGATAGGTAGAGCTCAGTCATCTATTGCTATGCCTTGGCCATGCTTTCCTCACATGCGAGGTGGGAAAAGCATGCTGAGAAGAGTGGAACAGGTTCTGAAAAGGGAAGAATAGCAAAAACTGATAGAAATATGGTTAACAAAGAGTTAGGGACTATTTTTTCTCATTTCATATGAAACTATATGGATACATTTTTTTTTATTGAACCAGAGTCTTATTTCCAATATCTTGAGTCACTTTAGGGTATGACCACTAATTGACCTCTTTTCCTCAGGTCTTCTATTCTCTTGAATATGAACCTACTAGGAGTAAGTGGTCACCTTGTTTATGTGATTTTGAGATAGCACGCCCCTTATTTAAACCCTGACATTGCACTATGGGGCAATGATTAATGTTTTTATATATTTTAACACTATTTAGAAATAGGTAATTTTTCTGGAATCAAATGTGTCAGAGAATCAAAAGTTTGGATTACGACAGATTTTTCACTTTGAGAATTTTTAAATTCAGCTGATTTTCTATTATAGTCTTACTGGCAAGGAAGAAAAAAGACCTTTCTGACTATGAAGAAGACTTTTTCTTCTCTTTTTTGGCTCTAAAGATAAATGGGCATTACTGCACGGATTTTAAGGGACGGGTATTCAAGCCTGCAGTAATATCTTCCTGAGTTCGGTCCTTGAGCTCCTTAGATCTTGTGTTTTACTTACATATATCAAAACTTCATGTTGTACATCTTTAAAAGTCTACAATAAAATAAATTTTAAAAATGTTCATACAGTCTAGTGCTGACTAATAATGGCCTTTCAGTCAATGGAAGACTGTGTATATGGCAATGTTCCCATAAGGTTATAATGAAGCTGAAAAATTACCATCATCTTGTGATGTCATAGCCATCATAACTTTGCAGCACAATGCATAATTCATGTGTTTGTGGTAATGCTGGTGCAAGCAAACCTACTGTGCTGCCATGATAGTGCATACAATTGTGTAAGTAAATAATACTTGATAATGATAATATATGACTACATTAGTGGTTTATGTGTTTATTATACTTTTAATCATTAGAGTATATTACTTCTACTTTAAAGTTTACTATAAAATAGTAAGTCATATTATGCTTGTAGCAGCCTCATACAGTCAAGTTTATTTGATTACATCAAGAGACCAAATCAAATGATTGACCTATCCCATTTAGGTTTGTGTAGTATTTCACACAGTGATACAATTGCTTTTTTTTTTTTTTTGATACAATTGCTTAAAAAGGCATTCCTCAGAATATAGGCCTATTGCTAAGCAATGTATGACTAGATACATAATGAAATATTAGCCTTAAAAAGAAAGGATCCTTTGGCCATGTGCAGTAACATAAGTGAAGCCAGTGAACATAGTGCTAAGCCAGAAACAGAAATAAAAATACTGAATTATCTCATTTGTATGTAAAATCTAAAAAAAGTTGAACTCACAAAAGCAGAGAGTGGAACAGTGGTTATCAGGGGCTGAGAGGTTGAAGGAATGGAGAAATACTGAGAAAACAGTACAAACCTTAATTTATAAGATGAATAATTTTTGGAGACTTAATGTGCATGCAGCCTGTTGACTATAGTTAATAATTATACATTGTATATTGACATTTGTTATGATTGTAAATCTTGTATTCCCACCATACACACCCCCCAAAAAAGGAAATGGATATGTTAATTAGTGTTATGGTTCAGATTTTATGTGTCTCCCAAAAGCTTATATGTGAAACAATACAAGAAGGTTTAGAGGTGAAATGATTGGGTTATGAGAGCCTTAACCCAATCAGTGAATTAATCCTCTGATAGGAATTAACTGGGTGGCAACTGAAGGCAGGTATGGTGTGGTTGGAGGAGATGGGTCACTGGGGGCATGACTTTGTAGTATGTATTTTGTATCTGGTGAGTGGAGTCTCTCTGCTTCCTGATTGTAATGCCCTGAGCCACTTTCCTCCACCACACTCTTCCAGGTAATGGAACATGCTATCTGTGGATTGAGACCTCTGAAACCACGAGCCTCCAAATAAAGTTTTTCTCCTCTAAAATTATTCTTGTCAGGTCTTTTAGTCACAGCAGTGAAAAGTTGATGAAAACAATTAGCTATATTATGGTAATAACCTCACAATGTACATATATCTAAATATATGCATTTCTTGTCAGTTATCCCTCAGTAAAGCTGGAGAGAAAAAGTTCAGCTTCTTTCTGTGGCTTCCAAGATGCCCATGATCTTGATCCTGCTGAATTTTCAGAAGTTATCTCCTACAGACCATCGTCCCAACTCTTATCTCCAGAATCCCCTAAGTGCAGGTCACTAGAAATGGAGACAATCTAAAGGATTCAGTTAGAAAGTACTTTTTTTAACTTTCTCACAGGAGTTACCTGTATTAATTGTGTCCGATTTCTTAAAAATCATTCACCACTTAATTTTTAACAGTTTATATCACCATCTCTCCACAGAAATGGTTCTTTCCATGATGACAAATGTCAAGTTATCAAAGACCATATTTCATTTATTACTTGACTCTTCTGACATACTTGAAATTTGAAAACACTCTTTCTCAGTGATGAGAACATAGACTTGGAAGACAGAATCAGGTTGCAAATGTTCTTCCTGTTTGTATTTGACTGTGGGAAGAACTTTAATGGTAGATTTTCTCAATATTCTATCCTTGGCTCTCACTCTTCACCTCTTCATTTCAGTCATGACTATAGCTTCATCCATAATGGCAAACATTTAGTGGGTGCTTATTATGTGGTAGGCACCATGCTGAGTGTTTTCATGTGTCAACTCAATGTTTGTAGTGGTGCCAAGGTAGGTACTGTTATTACATGTAATTTTCAGGTAAGGAAACCAAGGATTAGAAATCTTGAGTTAAGTTTCCCAAGGTATTTCTTTCTTGAAATATAGATAGAACTATCTAGAAATAATCCTTGATTCTTTCTTCTTTTTTATCTCCGAGATTCAATCAGTGATCAAATTTAGTTGACCTCATTGTTCAAACATCCTACCACCACTGACATGGTTTGGCCTCTGCCTTCTTACAGGCAGACCTCCCTATATTTTGTCTTCTCTAGACCATTCCAGATTATTTCATGTGGACATTTGATTGAAGTGTTCCCCTGTTCATAAGTCTTCAGTAGCTTGTCTACTAGATAGAATCCAAACTCAACTGTTTTTAGTTGAGAGCCATAGAAAAAAAGTGTTCCTTATACTATCTGTGATGAAAAATCAGGGTTAATATTTCTAATCTACCAGGGATCTCTGCTTTGTAAAATAAAAAAAAATGGTCACATACTCACATGTGTTAATGCCAAATTGTTACAAAACGTTTCTAAACCCTTATCCTCAGTTTCTGTGCTTATCTTGTTGTGCAACAGTAATAATGTTTGCAGACCAGCAGTGCAGCTTGCTGTGGGATGTGCTTATGGAAACACTCTGACAGAACACTGCAAATGAGTAGTCAAAGGCTGATTGTACATGTTAAGCTTGTGCTGGTTTTGTCTTCTAGTTCTGCTACTGTGAATGGATAAGTTTGATGAGAGCTGATATTGAGAAAGTTTTATGTAGAGAAAAGAGGGACAGGAAGATATAGCTTGTTGCTCACGATTATCCCAGTGAAGAAAAAACTTAAACTAATTCTGTTGCATGAATATGATTGATTTATACATGAGTGAGTTTGTTAATTGAGTTAAGAATAAGGATAAGAATAGATTTTATAAGGATAGGGAAGAAGAAAAAAACATGTTTACAGTGAATCTTATTTAACCTTTTTACGTAAACTGATTTTCTGTCAGCTAATGAAAAGGAGTTTCTGGCAAGACTGTCTTTGAGTGGATAGGAATGGAAAGAAAACAGTTTTAGTTGTTATGGGTTCTTCAGAAAACTTGGAGAGATTTGCTATTATACAGTATACATATCTCTCTCTATTGTAATGTCTGTCCGTGTCCATCAGTACCTTCCCAGTTAGGCCCGGTCTGTACTGTTTCCTCATTTCATTTTTTTTAATTCCTCCACCTGACTCCTTTACAGAGAGGCTGTGGGAGAGAGCCGAATAAGCTGAGACAGGGGTACCCTGTGTATGTGGCAGCTCAGGGAGGCCTACAGGTCTAACCCTGTGAAATTTACTGCTTTGAAAGGCTATTCAGGGATAGTTCCTCAATCATGGAACCACTGATAGGAGAGAAGTACCACTGTTAAGTGGCTTGTGGAGAGGAAACAGACATTATATTGTTTGAGACTAATTTTAAAAATGAGCTTGTTTGTTTCCTTCCATTCAGTCCCTAACCCCTTTTGTGATCATTTAAATTCTGAAAATTTTATCTTGATTTATTCAAGTAAATGTTCAAGAAAGGCAACTTTTATAAATTCTTTTATAAAACTATTGAAATGAAACTTGAAGACCTGAAATCTAATTGCTATTTTGATGTGTATTATTTGTATGATAGACTCATTTGAAAAATGAGAACACTGGCTTACATATCCTCACCAGCTGAATATTATGGTAAGTAAAATTTGGAAATGAGGTTCACAAAAGAACAGGAGAAATTTTTGACATTTTTACTATTGTTTTTTTCCCCTTACTCTTTCTTCATCTACCTGCCCTTATCATAAGGGTTCATCTGTTGTCCTTCCAGGATAGGAAGGCATTTTCTTAGTTGCCAGGATGGTTCATCTAAGTTTTCCATTCTCATTAGTCTCCATTGAAAGCATCTCCCAGCATCTTTGTCAGAAGGACCCATGGTGAGTAATTCTTGATTTGACAGGGCTGATAAACACTTGGATTAATGCTTTCATAATAATGGTGGTGATATTCATGATAGAACAAAGTGGTTTAAGTTCTCAAAGGTGATAATATAGGAAAATGATTATACTGGAGAACATATAGGATTTTATTAAATTCCTTCTTATTTATTACTATTAGTTTGCATAATATATAGTGCTATATGTTGAATCAGATTTCCCATGATATAGGAAGGAGATTTAATCCTATCCATGGAAAAGCAAGCCTTTTGAATTTGAGAAAAAAAAACATGAAACACAAGCAATGTAATAGGATCAATTTTTATTTTCAATTTTTATATATTTCACTTTTTAATGCACTGTGATTATATTGAATGTTAAGAAAGCAGAATTCCAGGACAAGAATAGCGATGAGAGTTGTGCTGAGCCCTGATATAATTTAGCAGCTTTGGCCTCCAGAAGAATGATTTAATATGTTTAGCTCCTTTGATATTTTTCAGAAATATTCACATATCAATCCAGAGGGGATCTAATATTTAAGGTTTTAGAAGCAAGACTGCTTACTTCAACTTGAAACTCTGATAGTTTTCCATACTTAGCACTCAATCATATTGATATATTTCAACATTTTCTAACAATAAAGTTCAAAGGTCCTAGAGAATAAAAAGAAAACTACCACCAAACTAATGAAAGAGTATACCTTAAAGAAAATGACAGGAACACTTCTCTGAAAGTCATATGAAAAGTCCCTAAGATACAAAGTTGCATAATAGCTTCTTACGATTTCGTTTCATTCTTCTTTTACTGGTTTCTCACTCATAGTAATAGTATGTTTGTGACTGATTAAACCCTAACTGTCTTGATATATCACCTGAACAGCTATATATTGGTGTATGTTTATTGCTGCCTATTGTACTGGATCTCATATAATTCACTCCATAACCAGGGAATTTTCTGTTTTCAAATTTGTTATTCAATTCCCCAGTGCTCAATTTTTGACGAAAGACCCTAGCCTGAGATTCTCCAAACCCTGACTGCCCATACTCATACTCAGCACTACCATAACTCCCATGTCGCCAACCTACGCCTGAACCAAACCTTTGTTTTTCAGGCAACAAAGATGGGAAATTGCTAACAGCAGAATTGTGATTATGCCTAAGGGATTGTATTTCTGAGTTAGAATCTGAAGCCAGATGATCAAAATGAACATCTTGATTTGTTGAATGATATTCTGAGAGCATAAGAGAAGAATCAGAATCATCCTGATTACCCCTCAGTGTTCCCTGAGAAAGAAAATTTGTAGAGTCACCACTTGAATAGTCACAGAAAACTCCAGACTGCCATAAAGACTTTCCCGGGACTGATGTGGCCTGTCTGACCGAGTCTTCGGAGTGGCCTTCGCTGTCGCTGGCCTGACCGACGCTGGGCTCCCGGTGTCTGTCGGTCCGGGAGGAGGACTGCCCCTGCCCGGTGGCCCGGCGCCTGGAGCTGTCCGCTGACTGCTCGCGGTGGGCCTCTTGGCCCGCCCTGGGGCCTGGGGTTGCGTGCCCGTGGGAGGATT